>NNCF01129782.1:0-17068 GCA_002313205.1 Laupala kohalensis | reverse complement strand
GCGCAAAGCTCAAGGTCCCGGGTTCGATCCCCGGTCCCGTCTCCCATTTTCATTCGACGTAACATGTTTAATCTGTTACCTGGCGGTGAGGTTCACCGCAATCTAAGAGATTTCTATGTTTGCAAATAGTAGCTTTAGTGTCTACCATTAATATGTATTCGGATTTTACTTAAATTCGTAGATGTTGGTAATTTGTGTTAGGTTGTCATATTGCATAATTTTCGGCAAAGTTACATGATTTGGAGCATAGGGGGATCCAGGATTTGACTTTGGGAGAGGTCCATAAAGGGTGTGAGGTTCCCTCCACCGGAAAGCTTTTAAAAATTAAGTTCTTTAAACTGCAATTTGAGACATTATACGTAAATAATGCATTAACTAAAATCCTAGTTTTCAATAAAAAAGACTTAAAATTACGTTTTCGTCGTGTCTTTGTGCCAATTTGTTTTCTTTGTACGTTTCGGCTAACGGAAATATTCAGTTTGGACTTTTTTTGTACCTGTATAATGGTTCTTGAATCCCCATTGAAATGTATTGACAATGTTTGTAATATACACTGGACGAATCATAAAAGAAAGCTGATTGCAAGATTACCAAAATTCTCTATTGTTAACAAATGCTATTGTTAGATGTACCCATTAGATTATATAACCTGTTCGCTATATTTGAAATATTTAAATGCAAACTTACCACAAACGTTCGAAGCATTTGCATCGCATCCCGTTGTAGATCCAAAATTATTTATAAAACTTACCAAGATCTTCAAACTAATATATTCTTTCTACCACCACAAACAAAACTGGGGCGGATCCAGGATTTGATTTTTGGAGGGATCCATAATGAGAAATACCAGTGTGAGTCCCTCCACAGGAAATTTGATATTGAATTTTATTTGATGCGAGGACGAAAGTGGTAATATTGAAATACAATGTTGGACATCGAAAATAAAGAAGATTATCTTTTACCAAACGCGCGGACAGAGAAAGATAGTGAAATATTACAACACTATGCCCATGATCCCAAGTAGGAGTGGAAATCTGTAAAAGCAATTTAAGTTATAATTTTGTCCTACGAAGTCGTCATTTTACCCAGATTTTATTAGTTCTCGTTACTTTTAACCCTCCGACTCTCGCAAATATTTTATAGTATTGACTACCTGTGGGGTCCGCATGGACCCCAAGGTTCCTAAACCTTTGTTATTTTTTTCGGAAGAAAGAACTTGTTTTTGCAAGTAACTAAAACAATTATCTTGAAAATTAATTTTTAATACATATTTTGTAATTATCAACATTTAATGTTTATGTACGATTTTTCATGAAAAAATACTTCTCATTTCGCACATATGTCTACTTGTTAACTTCCTGTCTTCTTTCCTTAGACTTATCTCACATCTTCCTCTCTTCAATTATCTTTGATTCTTCTATGTTCTGTTCTCTCTTAATTTTAATATTTACCAATCTTGGTGAAATTGTGTGAAGCGGTCTCGACGAGACAGTACGCTATTTGAGTTTTTTTACCATCACTCGCGCGAATGCAAATTCATGTAAGAAAGCTCTGTGCGGGTAATAGCTTTTCGTTGAACAAGAGCATTGTAAATAGAAGGGGGATTGTTGTTGAAATAAAAAAAATATTCAATTTGTTGATGAATATTTTTAAAAAAAGAACTCAATAAAATTTTCATTATTATTTGCGATTTCCTTGCAAATACACTTGTATTTTTTTTCTTGTGTACGAATTATTTATAAATCATAATTATTCATTTTTGAAGCAAATGTGAAGCAGAAGGTAGTATGAAGCAAAACTTGAACATTTCACCGGATTCACACACGTCACTTTCACATTCGTCATAAGACGGAAAAATAATAGAAGCCAATCTTCCAACAAAAAATACAGCGTAAGGTTCCTTATGCGCCTAAAATTGAAGATATAGGTGAGAAAAGTATGTCGGTGTGCATATACATTCCGTTATCATAAACTCGCACTTTCCCAAGACAAATCTTTCACTGGTGGACACAACCGGGCTCTCAGTCGATGTATTATTGTCCCAAAAGCTGGAGATAGTTGTTACGAAAAACTGTAGTTCTATTACATATCACGCAGATAGAATCAAAGGTTTTCTTCTGCTACTTTACACGATATGAAAGTGCCGAAGAATGGTCTACAATAAGCTGATATCACAGAACATTTCGTTGAAAGTAACAGCAAAACTGTCCAAACGCAAAACCAAATGCTATTCATAAATATAAACTAATATTTTATACATTTTGTTCCCGGGGTCCATACGGACTCCATCGGAAGTAGGTGCTATATTTGTGAAAAAATAATGAATTATTTCAAAATAAATTTAAATAAGGGCACTGATGTAATAGGAGGAGTAAAAGGAACAAAGTCAGAGCATATAAATCATATTCCTTTAGAACGGTCCCTTATGCATTTCGCGAAAGATGCTCTGGGGTCCGTAAGGACCCCACTGGTAGACGGAGGGTTAATTGGCATGTTGAATTTTTTTCGATATAAGAGAAATTCATTTTTATTATTTCTATTGCTCTCTTTTCTATTGATATATGCCATTGCTAAACTATGTATGCTAGGCCATTGCTTCTTTTATATTGCCTCATAACCCTGTGTCCCCCCTTAAATCTGCCCCTGAAACTGAAAACAATCCGTCACGCAAATCGATAATAGAATATTTATCATCGAAGAAAGCAGCTTTGAATCAAAACATGCATGACAAACAAAACAATTAACTTGAGCGTTGAAACAAGCTGGCCAATAGTACCATAAATCGCAACATGTGCTTATCAGGAAAATAACAAAAAAACCAGGAAAATTAAGAAAGACACTTTTAAGTATTATCGCTGTGATTACGTGTAATACAATGAAGATAACAACATCCAAAATGCAAATTAAAAACTATTTATCTCTTTTGAAAAGGATACAGGTTTTTTTAATTCTTAGATTTCAAATCTATTATCCTTCATGCTGTTGTTTCTTATTATTCATATAAGTTTAGAGTTAACTGTTCTCAACCTTCGTGCGGTTGCATACATTAATTCTGTAGTCCCATCCTGGAACGGGTTTTTCTCCGGTTTTCCTTCGGGTAGAGGTAAAATTTTGTATACAGGCTCTAAATGAAATATTGTACAAAATTAATGGAAAATAAATTATTCCAATCAAACTTTACTGAATATAGTTCTCAAATATTGCTTGAAGCCACAAAAATATTCCTTAATCATTTGCATGGCTCATTTCTTTCACAATTTTATCCCAGTTTTAGAAATTATGAGTTTATTATTAACGAGAACGAAAACGCAATAGTTTCAACCAAATTATTTTTTTCTCCCAAACCATTGAAGACTGCCTTCCTCTTTGTTTCTCGAATGGGAAATTGTCTTCCGGTTACGAGTACATCACTTCTGCGATAATTTAATTCTGTTTCACACAGTGATATTACCGTAAACACTAGCAAAAACATATTTGTATTATTTATACGAAAATTACAATCTGATTCTGTATTTCAACTATATGCTTCCTTTTTTAATTTTCTGTAAATTATTATCTTTATTTTATTAGACGTAATTGTGTATTCCTGCAAGAGCCCTAAAGCGCCATTAAAAAAGTTTTATATTACTTTTCCTTGTTATATTGGGAAACTTTTTATTTTCGAGGAACAACCTACTTTGACGTCGAAAACTGCTTTGGACGCTAAAGTACTTTGCCTGAAACTGGGAATTCTTTTTCATTTATAAACTCAACCAAGAAGCTAACAAATCTAGAAATATTTTCTCCCATTGTGGTTCCATTATACAACAATCTCATTCATTCAGCCCACATAAAGCGACTGAGCTTAGATTTAATTATTAAAAGCAAACGATAGTCATTGTTACTTTCGTTCCCTCAAGTAGATATGGAACCCTCCTGTAGCTCAGGGATAGCATGCATACTTGCCATTGACTGACTCGGGTTCAATTCCAGCGGAGTCAGAAAAAATTTCACTTCAATGTCCCAGTTCATATAGCTGTGACAGTTGAGAAGCGAACCTTCCTAACTACTCCGAATAACACCTACGCGTGGGCCTAGTTGTTGGTAAAAACAGCTAACCCACCTACTAACAATAGCCCTACCACCCACCTCCTTCTGCCTATCGCCCCATGTGAAAGTAATAATTGTATATGAACTGGTGATTTAATTGTTTCATTATTGGTCCACTGATTTTTTTCATTCCTTCCTTGATACTAGCATTTGGGGGTAGATGATTGGTGTGAGCAGGCCATTATTTATGCACATGGGTCCGATTCCACTTTTTCCACTTTTTCTAAATCAGGGATAACCAAAACGGGTATTTCCGTCGAAATCTCGCTTTCGAATTTTTTCACGATTACTGAACTTTTTGTATACTACGTATATGAGAAAGTAAAAAGGCTGTTAATGCTGTAGTCTCATACCATGATTCTTCGTGAACCCGTGTCCTATGAGACTGAATGCTTTCACAAATTGATTCTGTTTTGGCGCATGGGATACAGAGTACTTAAGAATGGTATTATTTCAATGTTTTTCTAAGTGCACGACTTTCCTTGACCGTGTTAGAAACCAACTGTCAAGAGGAACTGCTCAAGTTGTCTCTCTCTGCGTGTACGGATGTGTTCTGACATTTCCTCGTTAGCTTCATGCTTTCCAGGCAAAAGACATTTTGCATTCCTCTACTAATGTTGAACTATCGTTCATACGTTTTCTTCCTTCCACGAATTTTATCCTTTGACATAAAATGTGGACATCCAGAAGAAATAATTGTAGAATTTTTTAAAAGAGGTAATATTTAGTGAATATGCACTCCAGTTTCTGTATACGCAGTCATATAGTATCAAGCGTTGAATATTGATGAACTACAACTGAAAAGTTGGCGATTTAGAGGTGAATTTGATCAAATTCGGAAGGTTACCTCTACGTTCTTCATAAATGGTCCAGAATTTGTGAAATGCCTTAAAAATATTAACAATGAAAAGAGTTTAACGTTTTGAATGAGGATAAACATTTACTTTAAAATTGCAACTTCCATCGCAGGAAGTGACATACCAAAATTCATCATGCTATTAGGCGAGGTTTTAAATTCCAACAGAAGATGGATCATACCATCAAATTCCATTCAAACATCTTGATTTATTCCATATTTCGAGGAATATCACGAACACAGATAAATCGACGTACTCTTTAGACTACCAAATTCAATTCTTAAGTATTTTTAGATTCGCCATGAGTAATAGAGAGAAAACATTCGTTTCCAAAAATACAATGCATTGAACATCACAAATCATTGAAAACGTGTTCTATTTGATACACTTTCAAAACATCTGAAGAGATCTTTAAGATTTTGGAAGATAATTATTTCCCCAAATATAACACACAAATACAAGTACAATGCGGACCACTCAGTATTTTTCAGAAAATGACAACAAAAAGCTGAATACGTTTCTACTGAAGTCGAGTAGATTTATGATTTTTTTCTTTTAATGTTAAAGGACAAGAATTGCTTATTTTTGTGCGTTATGGTATTAGTGACTTTATGGTAACTATGTACAATACGCATTGAAAGTTGGATTGCGAAGTATTTGTAAACTTAAACCATTTTAGCCATGCTTAGTGTACTTTATTGTATTGCTTGCTTGGGTGTTGCTATGGTTCCGTTGAATTACCCCTATTTCTCTTCAATCTACTTATTGATTGCTGCCCTAGCAAGAGAAGAGGCCCATTTCATTCAGTATATTCTAGATATTTCCGTGGTAATGGGCCAAAACGATGTCCAAAAGCCGCAGTATCTTTCTGTGATGAATATGTGAGATCTTCCTCGGTAAGTTGAACTGATTCCGATGTAAGCTTTTATTAGAAGTTTTTTGCAGGAGCTAATTTGCTTATATGTGAAAGAGAGAGATTGAAGTTTTTGACAGAGGCCAATCTGGGCTCATCCATATTTTTGTTCCTTCTGGGGACAGTTCGACCACTATCTGAGGAGTTGGCCATCTGGACAGTTCGACCATCTAAGGAGAAAATCCCTTAATTGTAGTGACCAAACAAGCAGTTCGACGGCTTCTGACCCTCCGAGGAACAATCTATCCCACCAGTCTCCTGCTTCATTGATCGCATTGTTTCTGCCCTCAGAGGGTGAGAGGCGGAGGGAGAGACGTGAGCTGAAGAGGGGAACAGCGAACTGAGAATCCTGCTCGATACAGAAACTTAAGGGCGCTTGATCGCCGATAACTTTTTTTTATTCTGCATTCCATCAGAAGACCATCTGTTGAAAAACAAAATTCTTCTCCATATTCAATATAATCTCAAACGGAACTGCCATGACATTCTAAATTCAAAATCAAGCAAATTGTATTACGCAAAACGAACCTTAGTTCATGAAGTTAGTCTACACATTTTCGCAAACGTTTACTCCCATTTACAATATTGCATTATCATTTGGGGCAATTTCGGTCAGAGCATCCGAACTTTTAGAATTCAAAAGAGAATTCTTCGAATAATTCGTAAATCTCATCCCCGAAACTCTTGCAAACCTTTATTGAAGAAATTAAATATTCTAACACTTCCGTGCATTTACGTTTACGAAACGGTTGTTTTCGTTAAGACCGAATTACTTAAGTGCCACCCTTGCTTCATACGAAACTGTCTTCTTCACGAACGTAATACTCGCAATAGGTCCTAGAGTGTCAAGCACGCTTTGCCAAAAAGGACCATATCTTTCGGGAATTTGTCAGTATAAAGACATAAAAGAAATAATTATATTGAATATTTTCAAATCCGCGGTTAAATGCTACCTACAGCTCCATTGCTTCAACAATATAAAATAATTCATTGATTTTAATAGAAGTTTAAATCGGTTTCTATTTCCCACCAAATGTTTATTTTTTAAATTATTCTTTTAAATATTAAATATGTCAATATCTCATATTTTATCACTCCACTGCTCTGGTACTTAAAAATCATCAAATTTCAAAATACTTTCCTGCATGCTATTGTTGTTTTTGGTTATTCATATAAGTTTAGTTTTATATGTACTTAACCTTGGCTCGGTTGTGTGCATTAATTTTGTGGCCCCATCTGGCCCGGGTTTTTCTCTGGTTTTTCTTCGGGAAGGCGGATTTTATATAGACTTCCATATGGGCGGCGAACTATTGTACTAATTAATCTCAAATTAAGAGTTATTTTAATAGTTACGTTTTATAAAGAATATATTTCGAATCTATAGTTCGATAATGATGTGAACGAATCCAAAGTTGTGGCCTACCTTTTTTATCTTTTATTAATACAATTTTTAAGTATTATCTTACTATTACAACATGTAGCTAACTTTTTATTTTTATCTAAGTAGTGTACTGATATTTTCATCCGCTTCATCCTTAGGACCTTTGATCGGAATTGATGGGATTGTCTCTTTCTTGTTTCTGGAGAGTAAATTAGTTTATTGTTATCAACGTGGTCTTACGTAGTTTGTAACAGCTATTTTGACAACGAATTTATTAAAATTTATTATGTTGTTCGAATTTTTATATCATTTTTAATTTTTACGAGAATCGTCAATATAACCTTGGACATTCAATCTACTCATTAGTTTTCTTTCAACTCTTTCATTATTCTGACTTCAAAAAGATCTATTACAAAATTATCCAATGTATTTCAACTATTAAGCGTAATGTGAAAACAAATAGAAAAATATAATATCATCAAAATTATCTTTTTCTTTGCGTAAATTATTTCCTTCAAATTTTTGCAATATTAAATACAAGAAATACACTAGAAAACGCGGAAGTGCGAAAAGATATAGATGGAGTGTGCAGAATTGGGTAGAGCATAGGAAGAGAAATAAAAATGGTTGTTATTTAAATTTCAGAAGTGCAAAACTTACAGATAATGCCAAAATATGTAGTGCGAGACAGAAGTCAAATAAGATTTTTGTGCAATTTCTAGAACAAAAGCGTTACTACTTGCCGGATTTCCACCTAAGGAAATTGAGCAGCTTCTTAGAGCCTGCAAGAAATTTGGACCCCCATGTCGAAGTTTATAATTTGTAAAGAAACATGTTTACAGCAACATGCACGTGAACCATTTTATGTGATGTGATATGCATTGGAAACATTTCGCGATTTATTGATTACTTCACATTAATTTAATATTATTTTCATTGTGTTAATGTTTCTCTTACTTTTCATATGAATTGTTGATGAAGATCACCTTTAACTAAATTTTATCACTTAATACTTTATAGGCCAGTATCAAACGTATAAAAAATTTATTCAGAAAAGAGGCACCCCAATTTTGTTGCTTAACCCCTATATTGTTCGTCTGTAACTAAGCACTCACTAATTGCAGTATTGCAAACATATCCAGTACATTGCGTCATAGGTATGAGGAGCATACAAGGAAAATGATGAACTTGTATCATTGGCGACGTGTGATCAAGTTTGGGAGAACAAACTTGCAGCAAATAGGAAAAATATTAGTCTCTTCTCCCCTTTCTTTTCCCCCTCTTTGCAGAATGTCCTTCCCTCATTTTTTCCTTGTACGCAGAAAATAATTAGGTCACGAATAAGTGGAGCACGTCTCTTGATATATTTCATCACGTCAGACACAAGTGACCTCTTCTCAGAAATATGTAAAGGAATTAAGTGAGGGAATGAGAGAAGTATTCTTTCGGTTTAGACGTAACACGAATAATACAGTACGCTTTTAAACAGAAGAGTTGAGAATTTGAGATACTCTGAAAAAACGAAAAAAAAAAATTAAATTTGGTAGCCAAGTTCCATGAAGTCAATTATCTTAGTCCTTTATGCTTTGATCAAATTTCATGGAGAGAGGAGACTGCAAAATGGTATTGGGGGGGGGGAACTCGAACTCAGTCTGCAGGGATCAAGTAAATTTTTAATCCCACTCTCGCTCGACAAATGACAAAATAATAGCTTCACGATGGTAACACTTAGTAATTTTATAATTTCCAAAATTTGCATTGAGGGGCTCAGACACTGCTCAGATGACATGGGGGGGGGAGCTCTCCAATCCCTTTAAAGTCGGTCAAGTGGCTAGAAGTGATTATTAAACACTGATTGTATCCAGGAAAATGACTTTTCTGGGGAAACAATTTACGACCATATTTATGGACTTGTCTTGTTTGAAAGGATACACCATAACCAATACCAACAAGAAGCACTAATCGGCAGAGTTCTAAGCACAAAGTGACTGGTTACGTGGAATGAAATTAGCTGCAGAGATAGAACATGAAAAATATAGAACCTATTTATTTGTGTGGAGTAATTATCGTAGTCATACAAGCACTTTCAACTATAATAACTTAGAAATTATCACTGTTGTGCTCTAAAACATAGTGTCACTTGGTTCATAAAACACCGAAAGTTAATTTCGCAATTACGAAGTTTTGCATCATTTTCATGCAAAATTATTTATCACATTTAATAGATTTTGTTATCATTTCAGTTTGACGTGTTTCCTTCTAAAAGTACTTTTACAGTTAACAGTAGTTAAACAGCACGCGAGAATTTCGTGAGGCCAGTATTAAACGGCCATGATTCCGTGTCTACGATCAAAGATATGATGAAAGATATAATCAAAGATTCTCTCAACGAGAACTTAATTCAGCTTTGTTCATACATCTATGACATATGATCACAGCTTGTGCATTACACGGTCATATCTTTCATCATATCTTTGATCATAGATATATGACATACAAATATGACCGTGTAATACCAGCCGTAAGGAGGTGTGCATCTTGGATGCGCTGCTGAACATATGACGCAGCAACGTATGGGAAATCAGTGGCGGATCCAAGAAAGGGGGTCATGGGGGCCACCCCTTTTCCCCACGAGATTGACTGAAAACAATAAACATGAGGTTCCTCCAAATTTTCTGTGTTTGTTTCTGCTGTACATACATGTGTGGAAGTTAGGTCACTCTGAAGCGCATGAAAGACATTCAATTTTGTTCTGAATGAACTATTTTCTATTTCTTCTAACTGTCTAGAAAGAGGCAGAAATTTTACAAAAGATTGTGAATTTTAGCACCATTTAATTTGTATTATTTATTTACAGTTCTCACATTCGATCCTATTCCTTGGCACAAGGCTACTACCAGGGTTATAGATTCTACAGATTAAAATACTTTTTTCTCTGTTTTTCTTCTCGTTTTACATGAGTGAACTGTCATCTGTCTCGTTTTTGTCCGTATCAGTTTTTTCGTTCCTTCCTTGCATTTTTTTACTTAGCGTGAATCATTAACATTACAGAGATATTTAATTCACGAGCATGTTTAACTATTTTTTGATATAACAGGTGGTATATAAACAAATGCCACTTCGGAATGCCCTCCCCCTCAACGCGAAATATTTTCCCGGAGACGCCCCTGTCGGAAATGGTACTGACTAAAAACGCAAGCCAATAGTAGTGTTAAAATAGTGCCCATTATGATGATAATTAAATTATCAAGCGATGATCTCAAAAGAACCATAAAAGTTTTGAAAATATAGGAATCAGAATTTTAATTCGCGACGAAAATTCTTTCCCGATTGGTTTCTGGACGATTTCCCTGTGCTGTCCTTCAACTCCGATGTCTTGCAACCGTGAATCACACACACTCTCGGTATCAGGGAGAGCTTTATGTAGAGTGGATTGTAAAACTGAAGCGCAAAAACTTATCATTTGACATTCGACAACCAATTACATGGTCTAAATATCAGGTCATTGGACGTCACGGTAGTAAAAAAAGTCCCAACTCCAAAACTAAAGCAATAAAGAAAGATGAAACACGCGAGGAATAAATCTCTTCCTTATTTCAGCGTATTTTGTAGCAATTGTAGTAAAAGCAAAGTTTTAGATTTTCCCATGAACAACAAATCATATTTTAACGGTATAATTAATTGTTCACTTTAGAAGCTTAGATTGTTTTGGTCTTCATGAATCCTCATTCGTGTAGAGTTACATGTACACACGTTAGATAATTATGTCGTGATTCTTACTCATTACTGCAATCATATCCAATGGTAAAGAAAATAATGAGTAGTTAAGAGTTGAGTTGTTATTTTGAATAAATTCTTTAACGTTGGACTATTGTTTGGACAGATTGCATTTCTCAATTTCAGTATTATTTCTGTAATTAAAATAATAATCTAACAAGAGTGTCAAATAAAAAGTTTATAATTACCACATCCCTTAAATTATTGAATGAGATATTGTGTATGAATAAAATTTACCCGATGTTTCAAGGGCTACGAGGATTTGGAATTTAATATACACTAACTCGAACTTTCAATAGAATTCCTTATTGTGCACTAGTTTTCAAACATTTATTATTTCGGTGATAACTTTATCTATCTGTCTATCTATTTATCGAGAAGTAAAAGCTGAGACCAAATTACATTTCCATTGATAAATCAAACGTAACGTTTTGTTATAAAAATGAATTTTTAGTTACTGCATATGTATAATGAAACATGAGCATCATATAAACTATTTTAACTTGAGAGAAAATATTTCTCAACTTTAATGTTAGTTTCATACTTGAATTAAGAGTTATGATGCAATGTCTATGCTTCATACTTGGCTACGTGCGTACAAAACTATGTCGACGGGTGTGGGAATGGAGTCTTATTTAACACCGAAACGTGTGAACTTCGCAGCCGAGGATCAATGGTTCACTTGCGGAGGCCGTGTAAATAATGCACTACTGTACAGGAGAACTACTGGATACAGAAAGTGCTGTTTGTGGGAGCTACAGGCGTTATGTTGTACACAAGACAATGTTGCCAGTCTCAATTTCGTCAAAACCGATACACGGCCCCTCCAGGTCAAACGTTCCTTAAAAAGTTAATGCTCAAACAGGTCAAGTATGTTATTGTTTATCGTGCGGTCCAATTAGTTTGTTTCCAGCCTGGTTGAGACAGAGGCACTATTTCAAATTTTCATAAGGGGGGACATGGACGAAACACAATAGAGTTTTCTGGGATTGTTCGGAATTATCAGAAAACATAAAGCCCATTAGATAATAAGTAACTTGTCACTCATCTATTTACTTGACATTTTAAACAATTTGCTCATAATATGTATTTCATTAATTATCTCCTTAACATGATAAACATTATGAGGAACCAACAATATACTTTTTTTTGGAATGAAATGACCCATTTGACGAAGATATGCTGCAATGCAGCTGCACTTTCTCCAATCTTCTCTACAGAAACTGTTGAGTTGTAAGCAAATCACATAACTATACATCAGAGTGTACAATAAAGTTGAGGGGAGATGATTTTACATTAAATCCTTTTTTCCCCATCCGTTTTTGGAAGGATACCGATCACCATCGAATGCTCGGACAATCAAGAAGAGTTGGCTAAGCCGATAAGAACGGCACTATCTTTCTGCGAACGTCATCTCACTGTCGGGCATTACTCAATTACTCGGGCTTCTTCTTCATTGTCGCGGCAGCTATCTCTTACAGGCGCCATGATGACATACTGCCAGTCCAGCCTCTGGATGAAGAAATGAGACAGAGGGAATCAAATTGAAGATCAAAGGGAAAATAGCGCTCTTTCGTGTTGGTGTGAAAATTACGTGAGGCGATACTTGCGGAAGTACTGACACTTGGTCAGCCGGATAGGAAGATTCAGAAGAGTCTTCTAAGTGTGAGCTGATTGTTGGATCTTTTTACGTTGTGGGAATGACAGAATCAATATCTTTTCGGTGGAGTATTCAGAATTTCAGTATTTCAAATCGGAAGCCAAGGACCATGTCCAAAAGTATAGCTTATACCGAGCTCCATTCTTCTTGAGTGCGTTGTGCAAAGGGTTTAGTCGCCAATGTTCCGAAATGGTTATTGTACCTGTCCTGCCAAAGTACTTAACTCATACAGATGGAGATTTCGGTGGAGAGTACGAAGTAACCACTCGAAATGAGTAGTACAGGGACCGTCCCACGATAAAATCCCTTCCCATTTTCCGGCTTGAAAAGGCTGGTGCAGTCTGCGCATGGACCTTAAGTATATTCGTAACTTGTAAACATCGTCATCTGCTGACCCTTAACCTCATCACATTCTCCCTCAACTGAATTACAGATGTCACAGAGTGGCTCCCGCGCTACTGGGAAATGCGTCAGTTATCATTTCATAGTCAACGGCCGCGAGTGTTCTGCATTGCTTACAACAGAACAGTCATTCAACACTTGTCGAAAACATTCAACAGAGCAGTCAAAAGTAATGACCTGTAGGTGTGCGCCCAGCGGAAATACCGCAGACAGACATTTTGCAATCCAATACTTTCTCATGTTATGGAGCGGATGGTTTTGGTTTAGCGCTGATGGACTCGCCATTTCCAGAGGACTTTTTCTTGAGAAGGACCGTATATAGCGCTCTGCCAAACTCAGCTTGCGACAAATTATTACTCGTGGACATCGCTTACCTCTACTGCGATGACGGATGTGATGAGAGCTACTGACGGGCATTGGGTCACCGATCATGTAACCCAAGAGGGAAGAAGTCGTTCTGAGTGACCATCGAGGAAGAAGAGGCAACTTCTCGTCCTCATCTGCGCCGATTGCGGGACGCGCCGCTCCTACGCGGCTGCGGCCTCCGTGGGGTTACCCCGGGACGAGGCGCGAAGCTCCTAACCTACGCTACGCACCACTTGATTCCATTCACACTTTCTAGCTGAGCATTTTTTAACGGATCTTCGCTGGGAAGCTCTGGCAGTATCGTCCTCTTTCTTTGGTGGGTGGGTGGGGGGTCCTCTCACTCAAACATTAACATTATCTTTTGGACGTTAAAGGAGTTTTAATTCAAAGAAATGTTAAAATTATTTATTTTGTAAAAATAATAATAATAGAGATCTAAACACAAACGTTGAATAGAATAGTGTGAAAAGTAGCTAAATAGAGATTTCCTAAATACTGATTCAAATTTAATATTTTGACCTCATCTTTAATTTTTAAGCATTATTCAAAATTAACACCAATTTAGCAAAAATAATTTTGAAAATAGATATATAATTTTAATAAAAAAGGTGTATCATCAAATTAATCACCCTGAAATTCTGTCTGAAACTGGATCCGTTAACATAAGCGAACTAATTTTTCTGAATCATTGACTTAAAATTCTTATTTAACTGTAATAATGGAAATATCCCCCTCTTTCGAAGTTATTGGTTTTCTTGAATTACATCTGTTGTGATTGTAAGTTATTAACAAAATCAGAACCATAGCATTCCTCAACGCTTTCAAACCTGACCTTCAGGAGGCGTACTGTCAATATTATTAATACTGATAATATATAACTGATATAATATTGGGTTATCAGTTCGCTGGAGGTGGTTAGCAAGAACACAAATTGCTGTTGGACTACACATAGGAACAATAACCGTCCTTCCAACTGGTGTATAGCTCCACCTCTGATCATTTCACAACATTGGTTTAATGTTTTAAATGACTCCCATTCTCAGTTTACCCAATCCAACCACATCTTTCAGTCTTTTCTATGCCGCTTCTACATCTGTTAAGCCTTACATTTATGTGTCCTTAGACGGTGCTGGTCAAAGTTTTCTGTGCAGACTTTCACACAAAAATCGAACGATCACATATTAGCCAAATCGCATGGTCACCAAATGTCCACCACGATGGGTGAAAAGAAAAACTATCTCCAGCCAGTTTTCTGTTTCCAATTCCTTTAGGCAAAGCTCTCGTTTTACTGAAGTTATCGAAGAACTGGACACATGCACAAAATAACTCACCAAGCGGAACTCTTTAAATATCATCCTGCTCCCAGTTTACAACATTTTACGATCTACCGACATTAACCACGCAAACAATTCTCGAAGACATCTCCTACCAGGCAGAAACATCTCATTTTTTGATCTGCAACACTACCTTTGTGCCAAGAACTTCACCGTGCACAGCTCATACCCGAGACCATCTGGGAAACAATGCCTGGGTTCTCTGCTAGTTTAGTACCTAACCTCCACTTGTTCTTTCATCCATTCCAAACCTCCTCTCACATCCCCCTCTTTCGCCAACTTTTGTGTTCCCTTTTGCTCTGATTCAACACCTTCGCCTGCACCCATTTCTCCTCTCACCCCTGAAGTACTTCTTCAATTCTTGTACCTTATCTCCTCCCACACCCAGGTCTTCCTCAGCCTTCAAACATGGTTAAGGTCGGATTGCGGTCAAGAGTTTGATGTGAAAATTGCATTATTGTGCAATGTAGAGACATGAACCGGGAGCAAAAGAAATTCAAATTTTTTGTTCCTCTCATCAAACTACTTTCAATTACATTTCTCTTGATTCACGAAGTCATTGCAAAAATGAAGTAATTATTTTTCTTCATAATGTCCAATCTCCTTCCAACATAATGAAATATTGAAATTTGTTGTACATGGTAATCCATTCGATTTTTTATGTCTTGCAGAACACAGGTTATCTATTTAATGCATTTGAGGGTGGCAGTGTCATCGATACTGCAGTTTATGAATCTCGAATTTTGAGTGATTTCAATAGATACGATTTATTTTGCGAATTGATAACAGTACGTAATCGTTAAATACTTTTTTTAGAAGAATAAAATCCATCACTGCCTTTGGACCCTTTTATAGGAATTGAATTATTTTATATGGAGCATAGCTACCTTATGGAAAGTGGAAGACCCTGAAGAGGCTCAGAGCGGAATGTGCACGAACGAAAGCAAACATCTCAGCATGGGGACAAGCGGATGATCCGATGAGTGGATGTGACATGCACAGGGATGATCTGCTCTTTCTACGGTGCTGTCTGGCACCAACATGCTCGCTTGACGACCTGTTTACATACAATGACGAAGCATCGAAGCCGGAAGGTAAAACGGATTACTAAGCCATCAAGAATTTACTAACCACCCGGAACGAACGTGTGAGGGTACCCTAAGCATTTTCTACGAAGGGTATTTTGTGACGCATGATTAGATCTTCCTTGCATTTTTATATTGTAGTATTTGTAAATGGGAAATGTAACGTGCTACTGAAGCTTACCTACATGGGGGACCTAGGATATAGGACTTGGGTGGTGGTCTATTGTTAGTAGGTGAGCGACTTAGCTGGGTTTACCAATAACTTGACCCACGAGGAGGGGTAGTAGAAGTGGTTAGTAATAGTTAGAGTTACTGATACTAGGAGCGGAAGGAGGTGGGTAGAAGAAGGAGTGTTCGCTTTTCAGTAGTCACAGGTGTATGAACTGGTACAATGTAAAATGCTACAATTTCTTTCTGGTCTCGCCGAAAATTGAACCCGGAGGGACTTGGCGGTGAGCGAGCACGGTAACCCCCTAGACACCGGAAAGGCTCTCTTGCATTTGATTCTTGCAAATACCCGTAATTCATATGACTTTAGCCAATTCCCATTATATCACTGTTTGAAAATTATTTGTTCATCATACTTTTTTTTATAGAAATTAAATTACTAATATAAGACTACTTCTACCAAATATGCATCGTTTTCAAGAGAGCAAAATCTTTTTCTTCTATGTCTTTGAAGTTATTTTCAAGAGGACGTCTCATACAGGAAGTAAACAGTAGCGTCATAAGCCACGCTTCCGTATACCGTTCAGTCTTCATGTTGATCTCAAATTCGTTGACGAGTTACCGAATGAACCAGCTCGATCATGCCAGAGGAATGATTCCTCTGGATACCGAAGAGATCAGAAACTATCTGGTTGAATTCTTCGCTCTACACTATGAGAAAGTAAAAGCACTGCAGAGATGAAGACTACCATAAATCTCAGTATCTTAAGAGTAAGACACAGCAAGTGATCCTGGAGGGGTGAAACTTTGTCAACTTTGCTCCCCTCCCCCCCGAACATGATAGTTTCGTCTTCCGAGTAATCACCCGTTTTATCAATAGAGGAAATAAAATACATTTATGGCAGCGGAAGTAATTATTTTGTTTTCAATCTTATACTTGCATTTGCGGGGTTCTTTTGAAATGCACTTCTGTATACAATAAGTTTGCGCTACATATAAAAATCCTTTAACATACGAGACGGAATGGAAAGGATAA
>NNCF01129781.1:257619-295857 GCA_002313205.1 Laupala kohalensis | reverse complement strand
AGAAAAACAATGTTGAAGAGAAAAAAACTTTGCTTACTTGTCATTTCAACTTTAAGGTTACGTACTTGTTTCAACGAAAACCCTGCAGATCGTTCGAAGGAACTGGAGGCCGATAGAAGGAATTTCTTCTCATTTTCCCATGTTAACACGAAGAGCTAACCCAACGAACCGATTCTCCTCTCTTCAATATTTTAGCAAGGAGATCTTTTTATAGCGCACTCGAG
Source organism: Laupala kohalensis (assembly GCA_002313205.1). Lineage (NCBI taxonomy): Eukaryota > Metazoa > Arthropoda > Insecta > Orthoptera > Trigonidiidae > Laupala > Laupala kohalensis. The sequence goes on along the minus strand of NNCF01129781.1, from coordinate 295,633 downwards.
TGGTTGGTTGCAACGAAAGGCTTCTTGCCCTTACCATCCATGTTATGCCATCCACAAAGGAAGAATTACATGAATGAATTATTAATGTGAGCAAGATTCGTTCCTTCCTACTCGCAAAGATCTTCACTAACGTCTAGAAAGGTTATCAGGGATTCTTTCTTGAGTAGTGGTTTCTTTTTCTTCCAATAGATTTCAATGTTCCTTGAATCTTTATACAGATGAAATTTTAAAGAGATCAGTGACCTTACTTCTTCAAATGGGTCAAATTTAGAGTATACTTCAAAGTAGAATAAGTAAAAATATCACGTAAGTAAAATCGGTGGTAGGTCAAGTTGTCGAACCCGACTAAGTGGCCCAGAATCTTACCGTACCTCCCCTCTTCTCTCACTCCGAACCTGCTCCATGTAGATAAGTTATTATAGCAAGCTACAATCGTGTCTTTTCTTACATTTCGATGTTCATGTTTATTTACCGCAGTTGCCACAATCTATCCGAATAATTAATGTACTGTTTATAAGGATTTCGTTCATTTATTTAATTTAACTCTAATGATATAAATATCTCTTGTCTATATTTCTTATTTACGTATTTATAACTTCTCCAAATTTGTAGATAAAAGCTGCAAAATATGGAATCCAATTAGTTTACACGTGTTTACAGTGAATCCCCATATCAATTACTTATTACCATAAATGTAATGGCAAACAAACAAATACTTCGGGTGGAACATTACAATAGAAATATTTTGTTTTATTCTTATTCAACATTTACTTCACACGATTTTGTTCTCTACTTTTATTTCAATATTTATCTATGTTTTTTATTTGTATTGTAAATACATTATGCATTATTCGTCTTACTACAAAAATTAATGTAACTTTTGATCTCTGCGATGTCATTGTTATAAACAAAAAGATGAGCAAAAATTAAATGCACGAAACAATATAAGGACACCCCCTTGATTCATCAAATCTTAAATTATGTGGGAAGACAAAAATTCAATCAAATTATAATAATAAAATATTACTACTATTTACTTCTAGGGTAAACGCAACTTAAAAATACGTTGAATTTTTGATATATCATAAAAAAGTATTACTTATCAACAAACCTATAAAATATACAATCTATTTTGTAATATAAATAGGGATATTTAATTTTAATGTTGTTTCATATACTAGAAGAGACAAACGTCTTGTGAATAAATACAGACTTCATTACCTGTTTGGAAATACGTCTCTTTTCAGTCCCAGATAATGGTGACCCTTACGTAGTGCAACGTACCATCGCTTATGAGCATTCATATTTGCATGTATACGAGCTGTCAAATCATCGTGTTACGTTTATGGTTTTCCACGACGCCATCCTTACATATTCACGAATTTCGAAATTTTGCTTCGACTGCTAGAATTTCTTTTTTAAACGTGCCTTTATACTTGGAGTGTAATGCATTACTTAGTTACAAATACAGGAATTGCTTGTGAAACGTACCCCTTGCAACTTGATTTCACGAGATTAATTTTCTGTCAAAATATGTAATTCTGCTCGGAATGAGTGAAATTACATTCGGTACATTTTCCAGGAGAGAAGCTTTTTACAAGGCAATATTTCAAACACCCCTGGGATATTTATGAAGAAACCTTAGTAGCAATTGCGTGGGTGCAGAGGTTCAAAGAAAGCAATCAAACGGAAGGCTTTCTCTTAAGTGTACTGGTGCATTTCATTAATCAAATCTTATGATATTTATTCTCAGAGGAGAAGAGGAAATCCTTCAACCTTTCTTTGAACTTAAGTTTCAAAGAACACGTAGAAAGCAATATGCAGCGCTTAAGACGACGCGAGTTACGAAGCAAAATACGACAAGCTTCAACGTTATATCACATGGAAATTAACTGCGAGAAGATTGCGGTCCCTTCGACAAAATCGCGAGTTTAGATGACTTACCTAATCATAATTAAGTGAATGGAATATTAAAACATAAAACTAAAACAAATTAACAAATCGAATTATCATGAACAATTAATTGTTTCTATATATTTTTTAAATATATCTCAATGTACAATATCTAATCACGTGTCATTGTAGCTCAACTATTTCGTAACCCTGACAACATTATTCTACTACCTGTGCCCAGAGTGGAATAACACAAAGTGCACCCATACCAAGTATGTACAGTGCAAGCCAATCATAAACAAGACATTTTTGGAAGTGGCGTATTACGATATTGTTTCACGCCTACAACACTGTCAAACATGTTACATAAATCTGAACTACACTTTTAATTTTCTTCTCAAAATATGTCTCGCGTTTTATTGGCATCCCATTTCATCTCGATGCGCTATGGCGCACCTTGTCTTATTCTGCCTTGAACGGTGCCAGTTTCGGAACGTACTTTGCAATAAGGTCCCTGACGAGTGAAATGTATAATTTTCCTTCGGGTAGAGGCGGATTTCTTATACAGGTTCTCTAGGCTTTGTCTAGGGGCGTGTTTATTGTAACGATAAATCGTGAATTTGCTGTTATTTCAATTCTTATGATTTTTAAACACTATACTCAGAATAATCTATAGTTCGATAATAATTTGTACATGTAAATTTTTTGCGTTAAATTATAAACATATTGACATTCTATTAGTATTACAACTCGCAGCTAGTTTTTATCTTATCTAGGTATTTTTGCTGAAATTTTGAATCCGCCTCTGCCTTAGGGCCCTTGATCGGAATTGATGGGACGGTCCTTTGCTTGCTTCCGGACAGTAAATTAGTTTATTGTCCTCCACGTGGTCAAACGCAGTTTGTACTGTTTTTTTGACAATAAATTTATTATTATAGTCAGTTATCACCGGTTTCCGCAATTAACATAACATTGAGGGTATTTTAAAATTCCATGGAATCAAGGAAATAAGCTTATTTTCCTGGCCTCACTCGAGTCATCTAGTACAATATAGAAGGGAAAATTGATAAGTAATTGTAACAAATTACTAATATTAATGAATAATTTATTCATTATTTAAGATTTAATTTATGATGGGATCTTCACGAGAAAATCGTAAATTTTAATCCGAAAGTGCTGAGTGAAATTGTAAGTAGCTTGCGGTTCACGCAATTTTGGGGCACGGAACGCTCCTCTGACAGGACACATCGAGATATAACAACTGTATTAACTCAAGGTACGAACACAGTACTTTTCTTTAACACTGATAAAAGTACAAAACAATTTATCAGACTTTAAAGTATCCTATGTTTTCGGTTGAATTGTTCTGCGTAATATGAACAAAAACTGAAATTCATAATCTTATAACGTTTATAGATATTAGGTTACAAATATACGAGTACAAATCGAAAACAAAATTGTATATGTATTAGTTAAATGGTAAACTATTTATTCTAGAATACAAGAAAGTCGAGTTCGACGTATTTAATAAGTACAACTGTATCGATTTAATTAATTTAAAAGTCTAAGTCATTACACTGCCTTAGGGAGGCGTCCATTGTGTTTTTAAGCGTAGAGATTTTTATCTCTCTCTCTATTTTGTGTGTGACCGTAAATGCGAACTGAAGAGAAGACGGCTGGAGGACACCAATGGCATTAAACGGTCACAGCTGACTCCGCTTCGTATAAAAGTGCTAACGAAGCTCGTCCTTTGCTAATTGCATTAACATATTTCTCTACAACACCGACTGCGTTTCTTTGCAGCCTCTCTGCACTGACCGTACTTTTTCGGATTCAATTGACTGGAATAATTAACTGAACTTACGCGATTCTAGTTTCAATGTGTTTTCTAACGAGGTTAAAAGCGGTTAGTTGAAGGATTCTCTCTGCTTAGCTATAGCAAATATCCTTCATCAAGTTAAATTTAATACTACTATAAATATTGCAACAGTCATAACAAAAATGTTTTAAAAATTGTTTCACTAAAGAAACAAAAAAATATATAATTAAAAATTTAGGAGTATATCTTTCTTGAATTGCCATGTTTTCTTGTGGTAATTGTGGCCCATTTATTAATATAATTTAACTTTACAGTTATCCCATTTGTCTTCTTCTCGAGTAGGAATGAATTAAATAATTCAAAAACGTACGTTCTCAAAGTTTTATTAATCCTCTTTATTACTTATAACAAATATTCTATATTTTGGTTGTTATTATTATTATTAAATTGGCCAGATAATATGATTTCAGGATACAACAGTACCTAGAGTATAGGCACACTCAGCAACGTACATATGGCCATTTATACTCGCAAAGTGAAATATATTCTGACAAATAGAATTTTAAAATCAGAGTATTCGGATCATTTAACTTAGAAGTCCTGACCTCTTATTTTATGTAAACGGAGTCAACAAACACAATTGAAAGAGTAATGACAACTTATTATCTTGTTATGAACTTGGCGTGAATTACTGTTGTAATGCGAAGTAGTGTAAATGAGGAAACTCATTTGCCTTTTTAGTACTTAGAAAGTTCTTTTTTTAGACCTACAATAGGTCCCGAAGGTGCACAAGAGGATCGCAGAGGGTGGTACTTCGCAATTTCTGGTCATTAAGAGGAGGATGTTTGGCCAACATCTCGCTCCAGTCATCTTGACCACAGGATAGACCCGGTACTCCTTTTACAGCGGGCTGAGTAGGCCTGGGAGATGAGGCGTTATGAAAAATTCCCTCTGGGGTTCGAACACCGACTATCCAGCCAACAACTCAGCGCTCTACCCACTTTCAATTTTATTACCTACTGCCCCACCATCGTCACATGGACTCCAGTACTTACCAAGTTTGATCAATCTATCGGGGAGCACAGTCCAGAAGGAGATTATTTTTGTCATCAATATGACTTGTCAACTTGGAACAGATCCGAATCACGCAACTTAGACAGTCCATTATTCTATCTGCACGTATTTAAAACAACTAGGTACATTTGTCTCGAATATAAAAAACCCTACTGTAAAGAGTTTGAAAAAGTCTTTGTCCTTGATATTTAGGAGGGAGTAATGTAAAACAAGGACGACAATGCTTCTTGCTCAACATTGTTATAGTGGATTATGGTGGTATCTTATGTGAAAGTATTCTTTTAAACATATAAAACATAAGCAACTGTGCAAGACCCCATCATTCAATTGTATCTATCTCATTTTAATTCGTTTTAGCGAGGTAAAGAGATAGATGCAAATATTCGTTCTCCCAAGGTAAAATTGTAAAATATGTTAGTACACTATCATAATCAAAAAAATCATTACATATTTCTCAATATTAGATGACATATTTGTTGCGGACTAATTTATAGCATATCTTAGAAACTTATCCATAAATATAACTTACACGAAATATGAGCCATCTAATGATTTTAAATCAATGGGTTTTAAATAAAAAATGTGAGATAGCACTAATTTCAAATTTAGTACAAAAGGCATTAAAAATCTTATTAATTTATTCACTTCATTCGTTAGTTTTCATATGATACAATGTAATTATGATGTCGGAATAGTAGTATGACACAGAACGTTGTTTTTGAATATCGGAGAAATCAATTTTCTCCGATAAATTTTCATTACCATCCAACTTCTATTAATTTTTGCGAAAGTTTTTCTTAGATGTACAACAAAGCACGTAGAAAAAACGTTTAATGAGTCCATGAAACAACTAAAAAAATACGATAAGAGAATGTAATGCGTGTTCTGGCTTTCAATGAATATTAAAGAAGTCAAGAAAAGTATTGAAAACTAACTATTAATTCAATCAATGTTCAGTGGCAAGAGTAACCGTATCAGATTTGAAACATTACTGCAAAACAAATAATTAATGGGATTAATTCAGCTTAACATACACCACTGAAAGTATAATCCAAAAGTTAGTTCCCTTAGTGTAAACATTCCCTTAGTATACAGATTCTGTAAATAGGGTTAAAAAGTTTCCCCTGAAAATGTCTTTTTGCGATTTAACAACAAATGATGTGTCTTAATAATTGGCAGAAATGTAAAAGATTTAATTAATATAAAAAGAAGTTGATTATTCGTAATTAAAGACTACACCGAAACTATCAGACTTAAGTCGTTGTCAGAAAATGTACCCGAAATCACAAACAATACGTGAAATATTCAGATTTGATAAATCAAGATCAAGAAATGTGATCCGCAAATAATATCCGCAATCTTTCGTCATGAAACAAGAAGTACTCACAGGAAGCTACATTTCTTGCGGATGATATTGGATTCCGATGCATAGAAAATTCAACATGGCTGCCATCCTGCGTCAGTTTCTCCATCACAACAGGTTAAAAAGAATGTCACATTAATAAGAGCGAGTACCGTAGACAAAGCTCTTTGCTAGACTAGACTCGCTCACTAGACAGTCCCACAGCGAATAGCAGCTATAGTAAAGTTGTGACGTCAGAGTTATTATCACCAATGACTAGTAGGTTTGGAATGAGTCTGGTGTCAAATGGAGTGGGATTGTTCTGGGTTCTCTTAGGCGGGTGAGATACCAGCTGACGTGACTTTGTGGAGCAACGATCTTAAGGTGGCTCCAAACATTCGTCATTCGACTAATCCCGAGCGACCGCTCGCCGCCGAATAGTGAATAGTGTGGATGGGTTGCTTGCTCTTTGCCGCATCATGAATACTGGTGCTCTCCCTACTCTTCAGTCTTTTCGGCACATCAAAGAAAGCCGAACAATGGCGAGCATTGGCGAGCGATGCTCGCTATTCAGTATTTGACAAATGACGAAAGTCTGGAGCCGCCTTTAGGATTTCAGACATATTGGATATTCCGCGCAACCGCTATTATCGTCAAGGAGTGTCGATGACTGCTCGATTGAAGACGATGGTCTGAGAACATTATTTACATTAAGAACGTTATTCAGAGTATTTTACTAATTTAAATAAATGTTTTAGGTTCGTGTTCTCTCAACGATATATACATGAGAGCGTAAGTATTATAATGTGTAACAGTATCTGTTAATTCTCTTATTAAGCAAACATGTCTTACCCCTGCAAGCTATTGATTCACTCTCAAAACTCATCTACTCATATTCTATCATTCTCAAAAATATCCTGACCACATATGGTAAGAACTACAAAGTTAAGAGTAAACTACTTTGCACTACACAGTAACTCAAGTAAAACTTAACCCTTAACTACATTTGCTATTTAAACTAAAGTTAGTGACTTCATGGGGTAGTTATACCCCAACAATAAAAAATATCAACGAATAGTTTTGTTATTTTCAAATAAATAAGAGTAGGATTTTATCGACACAAGTTTCAATGTTACCCACATCGGTGGTTTAGTGATAGCGTATTAGCCCCCACCACACCGCTGGGAAGTTAGGCGCTGGTTCAAACTCTGCTCGCACGAAGTGAGGTCAGGTTTTCAGTTCGGATTTCCCCACTTACTCCAGACAGTGACGATTCAGTGCATGAAGTTTCCCAGCAACCCAACATCTCCTTCCAATTCCCTCACCCAAGTCACGGTTAGGTGGAAGAATATGCCCTATGGCTTGAATCTCGCTATAAGACAATAGTTTACGNATATATATATATATTAGTGTTTGAACAAAATCTTTAACACTGTCGCCAAAAATATCAAACAATTTACAGTTCTACGTAAACAATGCGTAGAATAAGCAAGTACCATAATTAAGATTATTTTCATTATGTTATGTTGAATGAAAATGGGAGACGGGACCGAGACTCGAACTCGGGACCTAGAGCTTAGCACGCTCATGCGTTTACCGATTACGCCATCCCGTTCGCCTCCAGGGTCCGTCTTCCTTCCTCATTCAACTTGCGAGACATTTCATTTAACATTTTCATTCAACATAACATAATTAATCTGTTACTTGGCGGTGAGGTTCACCGCAATCTACGAGATTTCTATGTGTTTGTGAATAAGATTGTTTTATCAATAACCCAAAGTTATTTTAATTAAAGTTTCAGTATTCAAAACTCTATTTTAAAACCTATATCGTCAAAATGAGTTGGATTTCTTCATTAACATCCATTCATTAGTCCTCTGTAAGGTATAACAATTCTCATACATTTTATAATAAGGTATGAGATTCGATGAGCGATAAGGTTAATGTGATTTAACAAGTTCTTCTTGTCATCATGAATGTTTCCAGTGAAAGTTTACATTTGTATTGTCATTGTATGAATAAAGTTGTCATTTACCGCTGGAGTGCATTGTCTTTTCCTCCCATAATGCTCTATCCTTCACAAATGCTGATAATTTCCCGTCAGAATTTTAAAATCAAATTTCATTTGGTATGATTGGTTTAGTTTTATTATTCTTCAAACACACACAATTTATATACAAAATTGAATACTATTTTCCAGATGTTGTTCCACTGGTAAGAACTTATTCAGGTCCTTTATTTATCAGCACATGTTTAATGATAAAAACTCTGAAGTCATTACATACGTATTTATTCCTATCACCTGACGATTCATTAGGGACTATTTTGTCTTATGATTTCCCTGTAAGAGCAACACAGTTTATAGTCTTCGAGGTGAGAATAAGGCAAACATCAGAGTTATTGCATTATAGCGTGGATGATGCCTAGTGGCTTCATCAAGAGAAATGGCGCTTCAGTTGCGTAGTCAAATCAAACTATCCCACAACAGGCCCGGAAGGTGCCCCTGGGGTTCACGGAGCTCAGTAATTACTAGGATCCAACATCCAACTCCGGCTGGTTTCACCTCAAGATAGACGAAGTAGATTTTACAGCTGGACTGGAGTCAGTCTGGATGTTATGGTATGATAAATCTCCACCCCAGCGAAATCGAACCAACCATCCAATTCAGTGACTCGACCCTCTGAGCCACGCTGACTCCTTGGCCGTGCATAGCGTCTTTTCTCTTTGAGCAGATGATTAAATTATTTCTTAGATATTTTGCTTTCTACATTTTATTTTATATTTTTTACTTTTAATTTTCAACTTTTTACCCGGTTCCTAATCACTAGGACATTACCCGGGTTTCTCACATTCACTCTTATGGATGAGTTCCCTACTTTTGTTGACATTATTGTATTATTAATTCCTTTATTTTTATCTTAATGCTGTACTTGTACTCTGCCATAAGGAGGTGGGCACGGTCTACTTTGTATGAATCTATGTCATTGTTTCCTCGAAATGTTCACATTCATATTCCTTTATTAGTAAACTTTTCCAGCTGTTTTCACAGTAAACTCACTCTCACTTAAAAAGAGGAAAGAACCTTCTTTGTTCCTAATTATTTAATGCACAATTGTACATGATGTGCTGTCTTTTCCCTTACCGCATCACATCATGACACACATCATCCTCCGCCATACCAAGACGGAATATATTTGCTTTAAAATTGCCATGTCCGGTGAGCACCTCCATCATAGTACGATTAGGTTCGAACCATCATTGCGGGTTACAGAAATCACAACTTGAGTAAATTTATAAAGTCCTTTTCTTCTTGTACCACTATCCACCGTATTTGCCAACACAGCAGTAATTTTGTTGTCAAAACTTTCTTCCATCCCTTTTCGTTCATACTATATATCCTCCATCTAACTGCATTGTCTCTCCCCGTCGCATCCGAAACCGCAAAGCCTGTTTTAATACAACCAAGCCATCTGGTTAGCATTCCTAATACCACGTCGAAGGCTTATGTTGAAACCGGACGGTTGTACTTACTGTAATTCAAATTTTGCTTTCTACATTTCATTTCATTTTTCATTAGCCTGGTTACCCTGGCAGCTTTGTATTTAATATTGTCATTACAAAGTTCTTGTTCTTATATATTATAACCTTCGTACTTCATTCTTCCTTGTCTCCGCTGCTTTGCCATTGGGTTCCCCCAATGGTCACGTCCCAGCCACAAGATGGTGAGCGCTCATCTTCTATCCGTCTAAATCCTTCCTCAGTGTGTCTCACACTTGTCCAAGTCGCGTAACATAATTCCGGAAAATTTCGAATCTCTTTTTCGTCTCTATTTTTGTCGTATAATCCGTTAGTGTGTTGTCGCCTATTTGTCTCATTTGTCGTATGTAGTCCTCTCTCTCTCTCTCTGTTTCCCATATATCAGGTGCAATCCCAAAGTTGATGTCTGTACAGTAATAGAACGGATCATTCATCGACGGAGCCTTAACATGCTCTAAACATAGGGGAAATACAGGTTTCATTAAGGCAAGCCAGGGACTTTTCCTAGGAAACAACTATATTGAGAAAGAATCGGAAGCGGGTAGTTTCTCAATGTTACCAAATTCTAGGAGCTGACTGTCGAGGTGCTCAGAGAAATTTGTCTACTATACCAAATCACCTGTCTTTCGTCTACTCGACCGTATGTCAAAAGATAAAAAATTATCTTATGACTGATAAGCAATAAGAGAATGCAAAAAAAGAAAAGAATTGTGTATTAATCATTTAGTTTTGAAAGTACTACTGTAATGACGGGATCAAGTATAAAAGGAAACGACATATTTTATGTATAAAAGAGTTATTAAAAAACATTTTATGAGAAATTGAAACTCATTTTAACTTTGATAAAAATTTAAATCGATTTACAGTGTGAAAACAATGAAGTCGACAGTATTTAACCGAGGATCAGAAGATAATTAATTTATCCTTCGATAACTAGACGTTCGTAATTTGTACGCTTCCTTTCTTAGTGGCTTGTGCTTGACCGGAACTAGTGCTTGATCGGAAGACAAGAACTCATTCTATAACTGCTACATATGATGTCCGGTAGACCATATCGCATTTTTCTCGGCGTCACCATTCATGCACGTAATTATTACGAAGGTCATTTCACTGTCGCGTCATAATTTGAACAAACATTTATTGTATTCGTCGTCGTAATTTTTGCGTTTGTGACCTATGTACATGTTATCTACGACACCTAAGAAAATGTTAACGAATTCTGAGTCGTTTTTCTACTATAAAAAAGCAAAAATTACATTTGTCGTAATTTTTATGAACGCCTAGCCTTTCCCACCAATCTAAGTACATCTAGTCGTCTAGGGTTAACGACATCTGGCGTACTTAACTATTTTATCTCATAGGTATTGATATGAACGCTTCTACCACTACAGTTATCTAATTAATCCAACGAGAATGGAAGAAAATTAAGTGTTGTGCTGGATTGGTCATAAAAACATGAGGTCATAAAAATTCTCTTCTTTCTTCTAAGCATTCACTGCAACCCAAATGCGCTCTAAACCTCGGAACCAGAGGGTTAGTAATTTATTTTCGAGAGCAATTTCATTATGCGGTCAGTATTTTGCACAGAATTTAATTAAATGTAATAACTTTATGATGTACGTTCTGATAATACTGTGAGTAAACTGGCATACCCTCGACGATTTACAATGTCATCGAATTCTTGGTTTTCCGTAGACATAAATAAAGTATCTTATATGATCATCGTTAGGATCTCTTCGTATTAATAATCTGAGACAGAATTCACAAGTTTTATGTTGTTTTTTAATTATTAATGTCAGAAACGCCAACCATTTAATGCTATTATTAAAAATAATTCTACTTAGAATCTGGGAATAGAGACAGATTACAGAAAAAATAGCGGAATTTTCAAACAGAAAATGTTTTGCTATTAGTTACGAGTAATGTGTTCGGAAAACCTTGTAGCGTCATGATCAGAAAAGGGAGCAATCAAAAATATACGAAACGGATTCAATGATGAGTATAATCATCATCGTCATCATACACGTTAATACGCAAGTGTCCCTGATATGTTTAGTTTCTTTTCGATTAACCGGACGAAACAAATCACCCTGAAGTATCGTACTTTAGTGCATTAAAAGATGGGTCAGCGATTTCCTGTTTCGCCTTATCCTTTCGGGGATAATAGCATTTAAGAACGTCATCAAAAATAAAAAATTGACACATTTGTTTGAAAAGGATGTTACTTGACTATTTGAGTCCTAACAAATAACAGTCCTGACGCGTCCGACCATACTGGTGTAAAGAATATACGTTGGGTATTGTGAGTTATGAGTTCTCTATTATACATTTTCATCCTACTAGTATTTATAACTATTCTGATGCTAAATGCGCTTTACAATGCTAAATATGAAACCGAGCGAAACATGCCTACAACAAGCAGATATGGGAAAGTAGTATATTATTCAGGTAAACGTTCGTATTGCTATTTTCATTCAATTTTAACTGCTGTTTCGTATATTTTTTAGATAACACTGAAATTATGACATTGCATTAATAATCCAACGAAGCGTTATTTCTGGTAAATAAAATGGTGGAGAGAACTTCTTGATAAACTGTTTTATAAAACTCCTGAGGGGAGAAGTGCGTGGGTCGTGCTGAGGATTTGCTTTCGTGTTTGTCGTTCGCAAGTGTGCGAAGGGACGCGGATTCTCATGTTTCTACTGCATCACCGCAATCAGTTTAATTAAAAGTTGCTATCGCCCGCGCGAAGGACGGGGACGCAAACACAGATGGGTATGGGGATGCAAACACAAGGAAGTAGAGGAATAATTAGAAAAGGAGAACGCAGAAGTTCAAGAGATAGAGTAAATGAATGAAGTGGGAATATATGATTGGTTTTTCATGCATTAGTTTTCTAGATAGGCACTTCTGTTACGAACGAATAGCCATTCGTCGCACACATAGGAGAGGATATGTGGGGACTCGTATGTTTCAACGAGCTAAAAAGATAAAAGATGAGAAGAGATTCTTGTATAACACGTCTCACATTCATAAATACACATTTATTTCATTTAACCAAAGTATACATTTAATTTCCTTAAATTACAAAAGCAGAATTACATAAATTGTCTCCTGAATTGCAAAGTTGAGATTGGTTGTTGTGTGCAACCAATACTCCAAGAATAATGGTTTCTACGGAGTCACAATAAATTATTAACATGAAACATCAACTGTTTATGTAAAATCCCCTTGAATAACCCTTTCCCCAGTTAAGCAGAATTACAGTATGGTATGTTAACAAATTTGAGGTGCGATCGTAACTGATCTGCACTATACAAAAAAAACCCTCACTGGACTCAAGTATTTGAGAACATCCCCCCGTTACTTACAAAAGGTTCATTTGCAATAGTACCTGCTTATACATGAATAGTGGTTATAAAAACCATAGAATTATGCAGGATTTAGAAGTGCATTTGAATAAGTGATTCTTAATTCTGAATGCGGTTCTCGTTGTTACAAGAATGAATACTTAGTAGTTTGAAGAGCTTCTTGTTAGTAGCATTTCCTCCGCTGCCATAGCTGCGTTGCTGTGGTCTTCCGTGGAGCAGTCTTCCTTGTTTCGGCCTTGTAGCGTACGAGCAATGGCTGAAACTAGAGAATGATTGTGAACAAATATGTTCAATACTGAGCTGCAGAGCGTACTGTGCCATGTATTGAGACGGCGCAGCAGTTGAATGATTACATTTATGAAATCATGGTCCAGAAAGTCTTTTGTATCACAGATACATAAGTACGTTCAATGATGAGTTGAGTGGAGTGACTTCCTGTCACACAACGCGGCGACGTGTCAGCCTTGTAGCGCGGTAAACAAGAGGGGGGGGTGTGTAATGTGGCTTGAACGCGGCTCTTTATATAGCCGGCGCACGGAACGTACAGAAGAAGTGCGTTCACTAATTCTTGTATCATGGAACTTGCAGTTGCCACAGAGATTATAGTTTCAAAGAGTGTCTATATTCAAAGAATATTTATATACTCACAGAGCAATTACGCACATGGAGTAAATATTAAGATTCTCAACGAGCACAAACGAATTGAAGTTTGTGATGGATGAGAATCATATGGATGAGCACTTTACGAACGTTTTGGTTCGTAACAACTTCTCAAATTCAATTTTACACGATTCCACAAATTTGTTTGCAATTGTCCTGATTAAAATTAGTTGCTAATTTAAAATAAAAATTATTACATTTGGATTATTCCGTGTGAAATTGAAATCTGTATGGAACAATCCAAAAATTGGATAAAAAACTAATGTGTAATACATGTTGGCGAAATGTTTTCTTTCTTTTCAACAATGACCCAATTTTTTATACCAAATAAAATAGATCTTGTGAATTTCATAACCGTGTACCAGATGTCGGAAAGTTAGGAACATCCTCGACCTTCGACATTTGACACCTTCACGACCACACCGTGTTTTCATGCCACTCGCATCGGATCGCGACTCGTAGGTTGAGAAACACTGGTGTGCATAAAACGGATTGCAGAAGATTGAGTTATGGGGCAGAAAACATACCATGAAACTTCGAGTTTCTCGTGTATTCTGACATTTTGGTACGTTGTTTGAAATTTTTTTAAGCAAAGGAGTATATATATAGAAATGAGTAGTTTTAAAAGGGGAACTTCAATGTTTGGATAACGGAGATAAGTATATCGCAGCGAACGTTTTCGAAAGTATATCTTCTAGGTAATTGGATAGTCTGTTACTTGATAAATTTGCGTTATGAATATGAAAAAACATGTTTTACTTTTTCAATAGGTAGAAGTTGTTTTTAGAATTCCGTCCGTCTGTGCGCATCGACTCTATCTAAACGTGTGAATGGATTTCGTATTTGAAGTGCGCGTTCTGAAAATTTTATCATAATAATATAAAGGGCACTCCAGATGAAGGTCCACGAACCTTTCAAAAATTTACTTTAAAAAGGTCAAAACGTCAAATATTTACTTGAAAGAGGTTCGAACTTTTATTTTACAACTTCTATGCAGAAAGTGTAATACGTATAAAAAAGTTTATCTCTGTTCCATTACCAAATCAGATTACTCTTAGAAAATTCTTGAAAATCATTGCTCATAACATGACAATTATAAGCTAGTTTTGGAAAACTGGAATGAGTGATATGATCGTAAAATTTATAGAAAAATCGAAAACTAAAAATTGAAATTGCATGTGGCTATTCTAAACTTTTATTTCTTTGTATTAAAGAGAATACTGTTAATCGAATATGAGGAAATATGTGCCATGGTTTTGCATTACATCATTTGCAAACGAATGTGGCGGCAGACAGTTTAGGACTGGTCCCTCTACCCTTAATGAGCACACCGCTCGGTCTCTCAGGGATCAAGTTTAAATCACTTTCTGGACCCAAAATATTGATAACGTTACCTTTCTTGTTTAACGTCCTATTTTTGCAATTTTTACATAAGAAAATTGTTGAAAACACTTTACAACTACGATCAAACGAAGAACTCGTCTTTATATTAAATACAAATACTGCATTAGGGTGATAAAATGTTCAATAAAAAAGAACCATGTCAAATTTTGGGGGGTCCAGAAGATGATTGAGAGCTCAACGTCGGAGAGACCGAGAGATGTTTTCATTAGGGGTAGAGGAACCGGCAAAGTTCTGGGAAGTGCCCGGAGATGTTAGCCTCCGCTTTCGTTTGCGAAAGATATAGGTTTTGTTTGCTATAAGCAAATTCATTCACTAGAATAAGAACAGGCTAAAAGGATTTCTCTTAATTGTAGACCATGGTCACAGCTAACTAACATCCGGTTTTAGATCCGAACGATAGGAAACGACCTTCAAGAAGAGAAAAGGATAGAGCGACTACCCGAGTGGCAGTTTTCTTATCACTCGTGAAAAACGTAAGAGCAAATGTGATATTTAAACAATAATGCAAATTAAATGGAGACATTCAGAATTTCAACGACCTAATAATTAACTAAGAACATCGGTAGCAAATTGTAGACTCGACGGAAACACCGTATGACCGTAACACAGAAACACATTAAAGTTTATGGGGTTGGCCAACGTTAATGCTCTTGAGAGGTACTACTGAAGACACAAGGAGCGGTACCCGGAAGACAATTTATGAGTCACAACGACGAGCACCTAAATGATTAAAATATTAGTGAAGATTAGATTCGCAATGAAACAAGTAATCTTAAAGAAGAAACAGAGGGTAGGGACTTATATAAATTTATTAAGGGCGTAACATACAATGATACTTGATAATTGTACAAGGCGTAACATACGTACAGAAAAATAAATGATTTAAGCCAGGGGCTCAGGTAATTGAAATACTGACTGGAAACGGGGACTTCAAGAGTTATAGAAATCTCTTAGATTGCGGTGAACCACACCGCTAGGTAACATATTAATTATGTCATGTTGAATGAAAATGGGAGACGGGACAGATTCGAACTCGGGACCTTGAGTTTAGCGCGCTAAGTTCAATGTCCTGAGTTCGAATCTCGGTCCCGTCTCCCATTTTCATTCAACATGACATAATTAACTTCAATAGTTATTTGAAAAGGAGGAGAATAAAGGAGAATGAAATGTTGTCTTGTGGGTGGTGCATTCAAAGCGTCATGCACGTCCTGCGTCATTGTGATGTTTCAGAACCTGAGAGAGGGGAATGGCTGAGACGCAGGAAAAGCCACGTGAATTTAATTTGCAGGATTGGGAGCAATGGATAGAAACAGAACAAGATTATGTACAGTTCGAGGAATACGTCATACGGATCATGTGCGTAAGGAAAAATATGCTGTTTCATGGTAGAATACAATTACTTGAAGCGAATAAAAGAAACTAAGGAAAGGAAGGAGAATTAAGAAGAAGAATCCAGTAGTTGCCATGCCAAGAGGTCAACGAACAGGGGTAAAGAAGTGAGAAAATGAAAATAAAAGTAACCTTAAACAGGAAAAGAAACACATAGTAACACGTATCAGGAACAAATTAGTTCATTTAACGTGTATGGAAGTGGATAACACTAGAGATTCAGATTCATCACCAGAGAGATTTTTCATAAGATTCAATCCACATTTACTTAGGATGATATTTGAATTTTAAAATGTTATATAAATATATAACTTTATTATTATAAATTATACATAAGAATACTACATTTTTAATAAAAAGTTATATAAATATATAACTATATGATAATAAATATAGGAAAGACAGAATTCATTAATGATCCATAATATTGTAACGTAAAGCTACATAGAAAATGAAACATGTTAGCTCGTACTATACTTATGAGTACGCTTGAACTGACATTGACATTGACTTACTGGCTTAGAGGAATGATGAATATCACATTATCTCATTTATAGTCGCGACCTTTTATAGGCCCCGCACGGAGCTCAGTTTCCAGTGAGTATGGGCTTGGCGAACCCACGGCCCCGAGCTGGGGCCTGGTACTGCGCCACCAGTCGTCGGATACCGTAAGCTTTAGGCATACTTCAGCGACCACCATTGGCGCGATGGTGGAAAGTAGCGTGTTTCAAAGGACGGAGATCTTGCCTTCATTGGCCGGGTCGCGAGGAAGGATTAAACCTCTATAAAAAAAACCTCAACCTCAAGGTGTGTTTCGCGCCGCTGAGGTAAATGGGTGTTGAGGACAAACACTCACTAGCGGACAACCTCTGGGGCAGCTGCCGCACCTCAGTTGAGCAAGGCTTAGTGGCGTGATGCGGGATTCCACGTCACCGGACATTTATTTCCTCCGAACTCGTGGGACAAAATGAATGATTCCTTTTTTCCCCTGCCTTGCGGAGTGGGCGAGCCGCAGGGTAAGTACCACGCCTCAGGATCTTCGAAGCGGCCGAGGGTTGACAGCCCTCCCACTTCAGAAATCACAAAGCCAAAGTTACAGAGCATTCATTATGAGAATGTTTTTCTACTTATGTCACGTATCAACGGAACCTTCGAAATGGTATCACCTTTTTATATATTTAAAGGCCTAGAAGGTCTCGCTAATACGTTAAAAAATATAAAAAGATTAAGAAACGGAACAATGCTGCTTGAGACAAAAACAAGGAAGCAAGTATTGAAACTACTTGATTGTAGTATGCTTGGCGAGTTCCCTGTGAAGTGCGAACTCCATGCTGCACTTAATCGCAGCAAAGGGGTCGCAAGTTGCAGGGACATAATGGAAATAGCAACAGACGAACTTGTTGCCGAATGGAAGGCTGACCATGTAGTTGAGGTCAGTCAGATCATGAGGAAGGTAAATGGTGTTCTGGAGAAGACCAGTTCTTTCATCGTGACTTTTGACTGTCCTAAACTACCAAAGGATCTGAAGGCTGGATGGCTGAACCTGCCGGTCCGTCCCTTTATTCCGAATCCTCTGCGCTGTTTCAAGTGTCAGAGGTTTGGACACACGTCAACATCGTGTAAGGGACGTGATACCTGTGTAAAGTGCGGAAAGGAGGCACACGAACCCGGCGTCTCATGCCCAGGACCTGCAAAGTGCATTAATTGCACAGGCAGCCACCCGGTATGGGCCAGGGAGTGTGTCGTCCTTCTCGAAGAAAAGAAAGTGCAGGAAATTAAAACTGCGGAGAAGATCCCGTACGGTGAAGCGCGGAAGAAATACAGGGCTTTACACCCTATATTTTCTACCAGTTACTCCACCGCAGCAAAGACTCCAAAGCAGATGAAAACCGTATCTGTTTAAGCCGATTTCACTGACTTATCTACGACAACGTCGTGCACATGTCAGTGTAAATGCAGAAAGAAAGATATTTCAGTCAAGCCTAAAACAACACCAAATACTACATCCATCTACTACAAAGAAATCAAGTCGTAGCAAATTTACTGCACCAACAACAAAGACAGAGACAAAGACTGTTCCCGAACGCAAGCCACGGAAATGTATTCTCAGAAAAGGGTAATTGGACACTGTACCGCTCTCTGTCTTNTCAGAGAAACGGGTAGTGTCCAAGAGAGGGTCGACCATCTGACCCAGGTGATTCATCACGCCGCTGAAGAATCCATTCCGAAAACATCAATTTTTCCGCGAAGACCTCATGTCCCCTGGAGGAACGACGCATGTCGGTCCGCCATTCGGGTAAGGCGAAGAACATTGCGGAAATTTAAGGCTAGTCCATCTCCGGAAAACCTCGCCGCATATCGGATTGCTAGAGCAAAAGCGCGAAGAACTATCAACGAATCCAGATCCACCTCCTGGAAAGAGTTTCTAAGCACCATTAAGAGAACAACATCGTCCACTAAAGTATGGGAGTCAATCCAAAAGATATCTGGAAGGTATTCTCGAGTCCCAATATCTGGACTCAATTATCAGGGTCGGATTCTCACCAACAACAGAGATATGGCAACAGTGATGGCTGAGTACTTTGCTGCCCTAACATCTACAGCAAACTGCGATCCTGATTTCGCGAGAAAAAGGGAAGTAGCAGAGAGCACTTCTTTTGACTTTCGTTCCACCAACATGGAACCCTACAACTCTCCCTTCTCCATGTGGGAACTTTAATCAGCTATGGCAACAGTCCACGACACTTCTCCTGGCCCTGGCCCTGATTGAATTCACAATAAAATGCTGAAACAACTCAGTCTGGATATCTTTAATCTTTATTGGTCCGAGGGAGTATTCCCTAATTCCTGGAAGGAAGCAACGCTTATCCCTTTACTAAAACCAGGTAAGGACAAAAACGAACATTAGTAGTTATCGAAGCATTGCCTTGACGAGTTGTGTTGGTAAAACTCTGGAGTGATTTATCAACCGACGTCTCGTCTGGTATCTTGAACGGCATGACTTGCTGAGTAGATGTCAGTGTGGTTTCAGGAAGTTCCATTCCACCCTGGACAAATTACTTCTCCTGGAATCAGCAATTCAAGATGCATTCGTCCGAAGACAACATCTCATCGGAATATTCTTCAACATCGAGAAGGCTTACGATACTACTTGGTGTCATGGCATTTTACATCAACTCTATTCCTGGGGATTTAAAGGACGTCTGCCTCTGATGCTCAGGTCTTTTTTGGATCAACGTTCCTTCCGCTATGGAATGGGAAGAGACACCCCGTATCTCCTTCTTCAAGAGAACGTTGTTCCTCAGGGATCAGTCTTGAGTGTGACCTTATTTGCAGTGGCCATAAACAGCATAACGTCTGCTGTAAAGAATCCTGTTTTACACTCTCTTTTTGTCGATGACTTTTCTATCTTTTGTTCATCACAGAGTGTCACAGGTGCGGAGCGACAAATCCAACTCGTCCTCAATAGATTATACCACTGGTCGAAAACAACAGGTTTTCGTTTCTCTGCTGAGAAAACACGCTATTATTTTCAGTAGGAGAACAAACCTTCTGGCAGAACCTCACCTCACCCTGGGGAACAATGTTTTAAAATTCTACCCTTTTGTAAAATTCTTAGGTTTAATCTTGGATCAGAGACTGAATTGGATTGAACATCTGACAGACCTAAGAGCAAGAACATTAAAGTCTCAGAATTTATTGAAGTGCCTGAGTAGCAGGGAATGGGGCGCTGATCGCTACTCCCTGCACCAATTTTATCGAGCATTCATAAGATCTCGGTTCGATTATGGCTGCGTTGTATATAGCTCTGCTCGTACAAGCTATTTAAAGGAGTTGGATAGTGTCCACCATGCAGGAATTCGACTAGTAACGGGAGCATACCGCACTAGTCCTATTCCGAGTTTGTATGCCGAGAGTGGCGAACCATCTCTTTACCTCCGGCGGCAACTCCTTATGCTTCGACACTTTTGCCACGTGCAAACCTTACCCGACTATCTGGTGCACAACGCGGTTTTTCATCCTTCCTCTTCTTCCGTTTCTACAACAACAGACTGAGAGCAACCAAACCTTTTGGATATCGCTCCAAACAAATTTTAGAAACCTTAAATATACGCACACCTAATGTCTTACATCAAGGTTTTAGTAAGACACCTCCTTGGGCTCTGCACAAGCCGAAGATTATTTTCGATATTCTGCATCATGACAAAAAGAACACTCCTGCTCCGATGTTGAGGGTATACTTTCACCTAATCCTCGACAAACACCGGCTCCGTATCCCTGTGTTTACGGACGGATTGAAAGAAGCTGATGGTGTCGGCTGCTCTGTGGTTTTTCCCGTTGAGACCTGTGGCTACCGTCTAGGCGACTTGTGCAGTGTTTACACTGCTGATTGCTACGCCATTTTAAGAGCATTGCGATCAACAAAGTGCTCCCGCAGATCACATTTCCTGATTTGTTCTGATTCGCTGAGTACCCTTCAAACAATCCAGAATATGTATCCGGGTGGTAAGTTGATCCAGAACATCCAGGATGTACTTTTTTCAGTGCAAGGTGATGGAAAGAACATAATGTTTTGCTGGGTTCCCGGACACGTGGGTTTCAGAGGAAATGGGGAAGCAGACGATTCCGCAAAGACGGCATGTCTCAAGAATCGCGTGGATTTCTCCACGATTCCAAAACGAGATCTCCTAAATTCCGTCAAGAAAAGTATTCTGAATGAATGGAGCAATGAGTGATTATCTGTTGAAAGGAATAAGCTCCGACTTATCAAATCTTCTGTTAGGTCATGGAGCAGTTCCTGTAGGCCAGCCCGGCTCGACGAGGTCTTGCTGACCCGCCTGCGCATAGGACATTGTCCTCTCACTCATAGGTATCTCTTACTACTTGATGATGAACCCGTTTGTGAGGAGTGTAGCTGTTCTCTGACAGTGCGTCACCTACTAACTGATTGCAGAAGATACTCAAGTATACGGAGACAAATTGGTCTGGCTGCAGATTTACCAACAATTCTCGGAAATGAAACGGTTAATGTTAATAAACGATTGAATTTTATGAGTACATCGGGGCTCCTCCCACAAATTGTCGGGAGGGTTTAAAATATGCATTCCCTTTTCATATTTCCTTTGTTCTTTCCTTTCATCCTTTGTTTCTGTATTTAGAAAAATATAATATTCAGAAATTGTTTTCTTTTTTTTGTGATATAATGTATTGGTATACTGTTTTCTTTTATTTTCTTTCATCTTCGTATTTCGATATTTGTTAAATTCTGGTGGGTTTTTTAGTTTGTATGGTCGAGATATTCGGCGAGTCCCACGCACGGGGAAGAGTCACTACGGCTCTTGTCTATGGTGCGAAACTGCATTTTTCCCTACTTGCATGGGCTCTAATGACCTCAATGTTGACGAACCCTAAAGCCCCACAAAAAAACCTTTTATAGGTTTAGTTCCTGAACCAACTGATCGCGTCATGTTTCTCACAGACTGGATTAAAAGGAAGTTAGTCTCGACTGAATTGTCTTTCTTGACGAAGGTTTTCAGAGTTGGGGCATTACAAAAGGCTAATTTTGAGTGATTGAATCAACTATTTCCGCTTTTGAATTCTCTTTGGTGGTTCGTGCGACATCGTGCTTTCATCTTCTGTTAAACACATTCACAACCATGAAAGAGGGGCTTAATTACTACAAAATGGTCGCTTAATTACTACAAAATACTGTGTACAGTAATGGCTGGAGGGAAAAGGGACAAAAATTCTTATTTTCTTCATTTCCCACATTTGAACGTTTCTGGATAAACATCTAAATTTACGAACAATGAGTTCATTGGGACTAAAACATTTTCTATCACATCGACTGCAATATACCAATAATTGACAAAAGAAATTGTCGATGGATTAATGAATTATTTTCATTAGAAATAATTATTTCTTATTGTATAGAGTTCTTTTATATTTTAACATCAAATACATTCTAGGGATATTAATAATAAAAAATCACATAACTTGTATTTATTTCATCTTAATTCATAGACAAATATTTTAACTAAGCTCTCACCTTATAAATTGTGAGATATCTATTGGAATTTTGAAGAGTTTCTCAGAATTTACTTTCAGAATTTTCCTCATATACGTTCTCAATTTAGAAATATTCATTATTTTTAGAGAAAAATTAATTTTACAATAGAAAAAAGTATATATGTAACATTCCACGAAAGTGAATTACTCATTTTCGAAAAGATAATTCGGAACTCGGTCAATCTTACACCTTGAAATTCAGAGTTAAAAATTAAGAGGGGTTTGGTCACCGAGGCGGAGAATAAGGCTTCTTCAAATGAGAAAGAAGCCTTGCACGTACGGATAATTCTGCGATTTGTTAGAAAAATATTATGAGTCCCCAAAATTAGAGCAGTACTGGAAACTTCACCACCTAGAAGTTAGAAGTTGAGTTAAACCTTCGATCTCGTCGAAGAGAAAACATTGAGTTTCGAAGTCAAGCAATGAAATGAAAAATCGTGTTTCCAAAGACATGAAAAGATTTTGTAATCATTGCTTCTTAGAGTCGTAAGTGAATTCGAACACTAAATTTCTTAAAATTGGACCAAAAAATGAATGAAAATACTTGTTACGCCTGCTGTACAATTTTATGGTGTAGCAGTCACTGTGTAATAAAAAATTTATTAATAATTTCCATAGAACTTAAACAGTACACAACGAAATGTAAGTTTTTCCAGTTTACAAACAACTCTCGATTTGAATTTATTATTGATTGCACTATTTTTTAGAAGATAGGAAGGAGAGTACATGAATAAACATAGGAATAAAATAAAATTATCTCAGATTTGCTAATGACAACATTATTGAGTTTTTAAGTTCAAAAATGATAAATATTGAATTCAACAGAAAAGTAAAGCTTAAAAGCTTTCTTCATTTCTCTCTGGAGCTCGTAAGACATCTTGCACTTTTCTATATGATTAAATTTGTTCTCTTACAGTTCTCGTCATTTCATATTTTAGAAAAAGTAAATGAACATTTTCTCCCAACGAATTCGTTCTCTGTAAATGTTAAGACTGATTGTCTTTGATCTCTGTCATCTGTAGTTTTCTTTCTCGCGTTCTTTTCAGTGCGTGTACGTCACCACCCTAAGGGTACGCCTTGAGAGATACGTTGCCGCTAATGTGATATACTCGAATACGAAACAATCTACAGTACTATCATCGAGAAGCGAAAAGCAGTGTTTCTTATTCCCCACCATTAATTGTCCGGACACGATAGGTTAAATAAAAAAGAGTAGGATGTGCTTGGTTCAGATTAGGGGATTTGGAAACCCGAATACAACGATGGGAGTTAAATAACACGTGTCCACCCCGCGCCGGATAAGGAATAGACTCGCATTTCATTATTTGGCACCAAAACCGAACTAAAAGGAAGCGGATGGTTTTCCGAAAGGGATTTCCGCGAACAAACAACAAATATAGATCTGGCAATAAACATTATGGGGGATAACAGATCAACGGTAGTGCAACTCCTAAACAGAATTTTTAGTATTGTCAGGGGTTAAAGAGAAAAATGCATTCTGAACATATTACAAGAATATGACTCTCCCGCCCGTTTTATAAATATGTTTCAAATTAATCGGAAGCTCAAAAAGGAAGGAGGTAGAAGGAAGAAAAAACAGAGAAGATAACTTACATTTTCATTTACTTATTAAATAAATAAATAAATAAATTTTATTGTCAAAAAAGGAAATACAAACTGCGTATGACCACGTGGAGGACAATAAACTAATTTACTCTCCGAAAGCAAGCAAGGGACCATCCCATCAATTCCGATCTAGGGCCCTAAGGCAGAGGTGGAATTAATATTTCAACATACTCCTAACGATAAAAAATAGTTAGACACGTGTTATAGTATTAACAAATACCAACAATTATTGTATTTTATAACATACAGAAAAGTCGTTTCACAAGTACGTATTATTATCAAACTATTAATCATTCGGAAAGTATTGTTGATAAATCGTTACTATTAAATAACACTAAATTTGTTAAAAATTATTTCAATTCATGTTTCCCCTAGCAAGAGCATATAGAGCCTTTAAAAAATATCAACCTCTACCCCAAGAAAAACCGGAGAAAAAAACATGGACAGAATAGGGCTACAGAATTAATGTACACAACCGTGCCAAGCTTGAGTACATATAAAACTAAATTTATATGAATAGACATAATACAACCATGCAGGAAAATAGTATTGAAATTGTCAGATATTTTGAAAGTACTACAACAATGGCGTGATAAAGTAGAAGACAGTTTTAATTTTTATTAAAATCAATAAATCCTTTTACAGCGTAGAAGTACTGGTGCAGAAGCTAGCTTTTAACCGCGGATTTGAAGATATTCAATTTAATAATATCTTTTATATTTTTGGTAGGGAATTATACAGAACGTTTCCCGAATGATACGGCCCTTTTTTGGCAAAGCGCGGTTGACTCTCTGACGATGAATATTATTCCTATTGAGAGTATTGTGTTCGTGAACAAAACTGTTTTGTATGAAACAAGGGTGTTTGAGTAATGTGGTCTTAACAAATACGACAGTTTCATAAATATAAATGCAGGGAAGTGTTAAAATATTTAATTCCTTGAATAAAGTTTTACAAGAGATTCGGGGGTGAGATTTACAAATTATCCGAACAATCCTCTTTTGAATTTTGAGAGTTTGGACGCTTTGTCCGGAATTGTCCCAGAAGATAACGCCGAAACGTAAGTAGGTATAAACGTTTGCAAAATATACACAACGGGAAATATGAGATCTAACAATATTAACTAAAATTCGTAATGCGTAACACAATTTACTTAATTTGTTATTCAGATTGTCAACTTGACAATTCCATTTGAGATTGTCTTGAATATGAACACCTAAAAACTTTTTATTAGCGACAGTTTTTAATTGTGTTACTTTTAACAAAAGAGAAACCTGGGGTAAAGATTTTGTGAAATGACATAGACACTGTTTCGTCAGTGTTTACAATGAGGCGATTTGCATGGAACCAAGTCGAGGGGTTAGAGAGTTTTAGAGCTTTGGTTTGTTTACTTATTAGTTTAGTATCATCGGCAAAAAGAGCCATTTTACAATTTGATGTGGAAGGCGATATGTCGTTCACATACAACAAAAAGAGTAAAGGGTCGAGATTTGAACCTTGGGGAACTCCGCGAGTTATTGGTTTTGTTTCTCAAAGGCAATGCTGTAGTACTTTATTTTTAGTATAGGATATTTCGACCTGTTGATATCTATCTTTTAAATAGGAAGTCAGCAATTGATGCGCAAGTCCACGAATGCGAAAAGATTTTAATTTTGAAAGGAGAATTTCGTGATCAGTGATATCGAATGCTTTAGATAAATCATGAAGAACATCCTGAGGATTTTCTCCATGGTCAAGAGAAGTGGTAACATCATTTAAGAAAGAAATATGGCACTGCTGGTGGAAAAGGTTTTCCGAAATCGTCAGAGAAAATGATATTTTTGACAGGAAATCTGGAAGACGCTTATAGAACAATTTTCAAGGATTTTTGAGAAAGTGGGCTGTAGAGAATTTGGTCGATAAATACCATCATTGAGTTTGTTTCCTTTCTTGTATAGAGTTTTCACTTTAGCTCTCTTAAATATGTAGGTAACACCCCTTCCGATAAAGAACTATTAAATATACTTATGATTGTATTTAATATAGCGTGGGACGAAAATTTAACAATAAACTTGGGTATATTATCTATGTCTGTTGAAAATTTATTTTTTAATAACTGATAATTATCATGATTTCACTGGCGTTAGTTTTGGAAGTGAACATAGAATGGAGAACGTGGGTGGATATATTTGGAGGACATTGGTTTTGAGATATTAAATTAGTTATTTTACATTTTTTTAGAAATAACAATTAAACAAATTTGCGATGTCAAGTGGATTTGATACGATTTTGCCATCGTTTGGTAGGGAAATGTTTTCTTCGCGATTTTCAGATGACGTGTAATTTTTAACAATATTCCACATGGGTTTGGTCCGGTTGCTCGATTTTAGTATCTGCCTGTCATTTTTTGTAACTTTAGCTGCATAGACAACTTTTCGGAGAATTGTCTGATATTTACGGAAATAATCATGGAATTCGGGTGGTTGCTTATAGAGTTTTGAAGGATTAAATAAACGGCGATTGTTTTTGGAAGAAATTTTTATTCCTTGGGTATCCATCTATTATATTTCTTTGACTTAATTAATTTGCGTTTTATTGTAAAGCTACAGTTGTAATGTTTTAGGAATGTTGAAATAAAAACATTAAATTTGCCGTCAGATTTTTGGTAATTGTAAAGATCTTACCAAGTTTCCTTACGCAAATAATTTGTAAATATGGATATATTTGTGTCGTTACACTGTCTAGAATACTTGTACATTATTTTAAGTAGTTTATCTTCAATGGTCAACACTTTAGCTAGGTGAATGCTGTATCCGGTGCTGAACACTCCAGACAAATACGAGATTTATTGTTGACAATAATCTGATCTAGCAATGTTTGAGATGAACTGGAGATGCGAGTGGGTTTGTTTATCGTAGTTACAAGTCTAAAGGAGTCGATCAGTAAATTAGTAGTTCCTTATTAGTTTATTATTAACAATATATACTTCCTTATCCTCTATAATCCTGACCATTGGTTTTCCGTGACTCCCAATGGTGCTTACAAATATTCTAGTC
This sequence comes from Laupala kohalensis, assembly GCA_002313205.1. Lineage (NCBI taxonomy): Eukaryota > Metazoa > Arthropoda > Insecta > Orthoptera > Trigonidiidae > Laupala > Laupala kohalensis. Next base: position 268,414 of record NNCF01129781.1, on the reverse strand, counting down.
GCGTTATTCTGCTACTTTTCCTCTCGTAAAACTTAAGTACCTACGCATAAGCAACAAGAATATCCATTGAATGTGACTACCAGAAAAAGTAAGCACAGCCAACGGCACTCTCGGGTTTAAACATAGGTGCATGTGCCCTCAGCCCGCTATTCATAGTTATTGTTTATTTATATGTAAACATAAAATATATCTAATAAAACCCTTTTGATTTGAACTGAATTGGATTGGATAGGATCGGATAGGATAAGATAGAATTGAATAGGATACATTAGAATTGGATAGGATTGAATATTATGTTCAACCATCACCTCCTCAGAGAATTGCTAATAGGAGTTGCCCTGATCATGCCCGCATTATGTTCGTAACGGGCAACTGTGGTCATCCCTGGCCTTAACGATGTCGCATCGCAGTCGCGTTGCATTCGAGTTGCCTCCTGAGCAAACGGCCTAACCGTTCTCATCCCTCACTACCAATGCCCCCATTCTTCCATTGCCTCATCGCCCACTTCCTTCCCACGCTTGGATTCCATCTCCTTTCTCCGCCGTCCCGCTGCGCAGTCGCTTTCGTCTCTTCCGGTTGCGGCGCCCGCCCGCTGCCTTCGCCCGGAAGCTGCGAGCGCTCCGGCCTGCTTGCTATCGTGGGCAGACGTTGGCTAGCCGCAGGGGGTGCTCTCCCTTGGTACCAAGTGAATTTCCGTCTCTGATGGGCAGAGTCCTAAGAGTTAGCTAGATCCTACGCTCCGAATCACCATCTCACTCGTATGAATTTTCGAACAAGAAAAAATTCACAGGGACAAAGGTCGGGACCTAGCCAGATGTCAAGCTCTTACTCCCATAAAGAAACACTATTTTGCATCTTTGCTCAGCTATTTTATTCCAGGCGTATCTACTATCACCCTAATTTTTCAAATGTCTCATAATACTGGGACTTTTGATACGAGATTTTCATAAATAAAACATAACAGATCATTCTTATCGTGGATGCTACCCACGAAAGAAACTTTAAACAAACCTTCTCACTTTAAACAACCCTTCAAACTTTAAACAACTCCTCGTTGAATCGACTATACATATTATGTGTTAGCACTTATATACATCCCATTCTATTATTGTCTGATAATTTTCTTTAGTATATTTGCTTATAATCATAGTTTCTGCCTCTGCAAAATTAACAATTATTGTTCTCAATGAGTTCTCTGTTATTACTCTCATTTTTTAATAGTATGAATCCTCTTGCGGACACCCTACCTGTATATTATTTTGTTGTATATAACTACCTAATTGACAGCCCCCAGTTCCATGTCTCTGTAAATTCTATTGAAATACTTTAATACTATACCCGGTCTTGTTCTCTGGACAGACCCTGTTTATCACACTGAACCCTTTCTTCGACATTCAATGTTGATTTCATTCCTAATGATGTATTATCCCAGCTCTCGAGAAGCTGTAATTTTCCTCTGTTTTGTTTCAGAATTTTAAGAGTCATGTTCGGTGTTACGTATCAGTACCTTTTTTTACCTGTTGATATTCTGGACATTGCTTATCCATAACACTATGATCACATTTAAGCTTCCTTCTGGAACAGTTCACACATCTTTTGTCTTTGTCCTTGTTCGTGCAATCTCGAAAACTGTACCCTCCAAGGGCACATTGTCTACATAGTTGTTCCCTTTCACTACATGTTCGAACCAAATGACCGAATCCAAAACAGCGATAGCATCTTATCGGCTCCACATCCAGCGTCACTCTATAGCTTTGCAAGTCCGCATATAATCGACCATTTTATATATCTCTATGCACAGTCTGTAAGGCATCTCCATCACCTAATTATCTGTCTGTCTGTCTGTCTATCTATCCTTATAAGGTTCTGTATGTAATATATATGCGCCATCTTCCTGAATACCTGTCGATTCTCTTCTAAGTCAAAATGTTTAACTGCAATCTCCCCTACCATATCCTTTTCGATTATCCTTTTCCCCACACCATATATTTTCAACCTCGGTTTCTGCTTTACTCTTTTGAACAACTCTACATCTTTCTCTCTTTCCAATATTCTAACCACCTTCTTTTTTTCTTCTCGTGATGGCAAACGAGACAGCCATTTCGTTTTGTTTCGCGTATTGTGCCTATTCTTCACCCCTTCCGCACCTCACAAATCCTTTCCTTCATTATATCCTATTTATATTCCCTCTATTTTTTAGTCGTGTCTTTTTTCTTTTTTACTAATACTATTTCTTGAGGTTCTTCTCTCCTCTTGCCATATCATATTACGTGTGCATATGTCTGCATCGTTTCTCCTATGTCAAGTCTGTCAACTACCCGGTTATTCCCAATTTCCGCGGCTTGTTCCATGTAACCTAGCCGCAATGAAAATTGGTTCGTCACTTTGTCCATGGAGTTATCCATCCTCTTGTCTAATCTGTCCCTCAAAATATCCACGTCCCCTAAAACATCATTAATTCTCTTCTCCACCACCATTCCTATCTGTCTCAGCCATCCCGATTTATCCTTCTTTTCAATTCCACTATGGTAAGTATGTAACTCCCGCGTTACTTTCATCAACTTCTCTTCCAATCGAACCATAATACTCTTCCATATTTTCTAAATTTAATTTTCCAGCAACTACCTGTATACTGCACGATACTCTCAACAAATTTTACCCAAAGCTTCAAACATTCCAATTTTCTTTCGCAACTCTTCATTGGCTGCTCTATAATGGCATATCGTTCGCCACATTTTATCCACTCCATCCCTAATTTATGATTGTAAACTTGCAGAATTCTTTCTACATTTTTCACCATTAAAGATTTCGAATAATCTATCATGTCGCTTATCTGCTTCATTGCATCATTTGCAAAATCGTTAATTCGCAAAGACTTTGCTGCGACCTTTATGCCCCGTATTCTTCGAGTTACCGACAAGATTTTTCGAACCATTATCACTATTATTACTTTTTGATCCAGGAGAGTAATTGCTCTCCTTTTGTGTACATACTTGGTCAATTATCTATTATACTCATGTCCCCTCTGTTATTAGCTCTCCATGTTGGAGATGCACACGGACTCTCTTCATGGCCAAGTTCGATTTCCTTCCCCCTCAAAACAAGTATTCTGTATATCAATCCTTTCTTATTTGTTATTTTATCGCCCATCACTAGCTTAAAGCAACACATCCGTTATAAAATTATTTCTTTACCACTCAATATTATTTGTATATGCTCATGCATTTACATCCCGTTGCTCCCATTCAGAGATCTGTTTTGGTTTCAATGTTATGATACGAAGGATATTAGTCTTTTAAGGGACCGTGAGTTTGTTGTATATACACGTATTTCCTAAAAAATAAATAAGCCTCTCCATCTTTCAGTACTCTAAAAGTAGCAAACAGTTTAGTATATCTGCAGAAAAACCCCTTTATACAAGTATTATTCTGTAACTGTTTCAATTACGCCGTTATCAGCAGCCAAATTTGGTCCTTATGGTCTACACATGGGAACTCATATTTCATAATCCTCACATTATATCTTCGTCCCCAATGGAGTAAATACTTTCAAATTACACATACAGAATCAAGACATCAATTAGTTCCCAATTGTCACCATAAATAGAAATACATCTTCTTTAAAATACCTTTTCCATCATTAATTTATTGACAACACGTACACGTGAGTCCTTAGCAACAAGAACCGTTAATAATTATGTTCATTATCTGTTACAACTAACGATAGCCCCAAACAGTATTAAAACGTTGCAATCAGATAACAGTAAGTATTTTGCAAGAACATTTATAGGTCATATATATTTAAAAAATGTTTGATCTTAGTAACAAAAAATTTTTTTTTTTTTGCTTGTGTATTCACATTGTCTTCTAGAATTCTGAAAAATTCAAATGAAGTACTCTTGTTCTTCTGAGACAACGTTTTACAAAATAGAGGGAAATGTCTATAGAAATACCCTCCGTTTGAAAATGTTCATGATTATTGTGAACGAGTATTTGAGAGAGGAGCACTTGATATAATTGTATTCCTTTACTTCAGCCCTTTCGTTGGGAATGCTGAAATGAAATGCTTCCTACGTTTAAAACAGCCTCGTGATTTAGCAAAGCTCTAGAAGGAACAAAATTCCGCAGTGGACGAGCATGCCTCGTCTCAAAGGATAAAATGAATCGCTTTTGATCTTGGAAGAATTAGAAATATTCATAAGATTTTTGTTCTTTGGTGAAGTTGAAATTTAGAAATCCTTTACTTAAACTATGGTTGAAGCTGAATAGTTTCACGGGTAAAATTTCATTCTGGTGTTCCACATTAAGGTAACTGACAACCACGAAGAAAAATATAAACACGAAAGTAAGAAAGTAAGTGAAATTAATACAACGGTAGACACGCTACGAGAGAGAATACAAACTACATTGGCAGGAAGTGGGATCACCCGAGGCAACACTGGTTACTGCTTCATATTTTTATTGAAAGCGAAGGCAAGGTATTATTCAAAGAATGATAAATCATACGGCGTTGTATTGTTTCCCATGTTTTTATTGTCGCCAAAAGGCTTTTTCGGTTGCATAGCAACCATAATCTGTAAGGAATAACATAAAAAATAGTGACAACAAAAGTATTGAAGTGAAATCATAAAATAAATAATACAAAGAAGTATGAATGAAAAAGTACAGTGTGAGGAGGCCAAATATATAATGGACAAAATAATATACTTAATTGTATGACGAGTTTCGGTGTTGGTAGAATACACATTATTGCATAAAGAAGATGTAGTCATACTAACCAATTTGTTATTAATTAATCAATAAGGCCTTTTCAGCCGCGTGGCGATCATCACAGCTGTTACAAAAGTAAAGAAGTAGAAAAGCAATTTTGTTCAGTAATTAATGTTTCAATATATTATACAAGTTTCGGGAAATATAATACGTCAGTCACAAAATTGCTATTCTACGTATTTGTTTATTTTTATAACAGCACTGATGGCGGCCGCCACGAGGCTGGAAAGAAGTTATTAATTAATAAATAACAAATTGGACAGTATGACTACATCATCTTTCTACAATAACGTACGTAATATAATGTCCTACACTCGGCAACCACTTCCCTGGATACCCAGGTACGTTTTGTCGCTTTGCTCGTATTGTTAGTGTTCATTAATTGTTCTTTGTTGTCTTTATTTTTTAAATGATTTCATTTCAGTGCCTTTTTAAGTTTCGTTCCAATACTTTCTATTTCCAGAGTATGTTACTGATAAGCTATTTAGCGACAATAAAAACAAGACCAACAATATAACGCCTTATCTTGCTACTTTTAACGTCTATTACATAATCAAAATAAATAAATCAATAAATAATTTAGATTTACTATTTTATTTACTTATGATGGACGAATACCATTTATTTAGTGCTTTGGAGAACACAACGTTTCAACTTTAGGTTTAAGTCTTCGTCATATGTGACAAATTGTCAAATCGTCCATTTTTTTATTTATAACGCCTTATAATTTATCGTTCTTTGATAATGTTGCCAACATCGCACAATTACCTAGTACAAGTATTATTCAATTAGAAGCTTCTCTTTGGTTATAGACAAGATTCATGGTTCCCTTCGACAGTTAATAGATAGTGAAGTCACAACTTCTGTTACAAATTTGCATATATGACAGCTACTGACCGAACCAAAACGCAGTCCTTCCAAATTAACGTGTAGCTCAAAACGCGTCGCAATTTTAAGAACTATTACAATTAACATTACATTAGTCTATAGTTATCAAAATTAAATTAACGTAAATTAGTTACGCGCATTATCTTTTCCAATATCTCATAGCTAACATTTTGTCACACAAAGGAAGTTTCCAATTTGTTCAAAGATTGAAAGAAAATTGTATACAAAGAAACTCGATAGTGTTTCTCAATGACCTTAATACACATCTTTTTCAATTTTATTCACAAAGTTATTTGTTCAGTAAAAAGTTGTCAGCCCCGGCACAAGTAATTATTTTTTACTTATGTTAAAAATAGACACGCGATGTATTGGATTTGAAGGGTAGGAAATCTAACGACTCAGCTACAGATGGTAAACGGCAAATGGAGGTTTTGACATTTTCTACTGTTGGCGCACATCTGCTGCTCATGAAACGTCACATTGGAAATTGAAACACTATTCATATTTCGAAGGATACGAACGTTATGACGTATTACATACTGTATTTGTCAGTGATGGATATGAGTTGACATTTTGTATTGTGTCCAGGATGTTTCTGTAGGGAGTGGGGGCAATGTATTCCCACGAATGGGCAAATGGGTACTGCCCACAGTAGCAACAATATTCTTGCTTAACTACTATTTACTCTTAATTTGCTTTAGGAGAAAAATACAAGTTGAAGTAGAAACGTATAAAATTTGAAAAATTGGCAATTAACAATGCATAGTTTCAGTCCTCTGAGAGAGGGTGTGATCGGCCTCTTCGCGTTTCAATTAAAGATCAAATACCAAATATGTTTAATCTTACGAAATATGGCATTAAATATACCGCATGTGGAAAAAGTACATATTGAAATACACCCTAGGAATTTCACTTAATTACGAAACAAGAACAGAATGATTGCGATGAAACTGAATCTTATCATTCTTTTTTTTTCATCAACCTCGAAGAAACATGCTAACTTAAAATAAATAATTTAATTAGCGACGTTTTAGAGATCCGGAAGATATATTTAAATTCTTTCCATTTCAATACCTTTGCTTGATATATATTTTAATGACATATTTCATCAGATCTACTACATTTTATTCATTAAAATGCACATGTAAAAGAATCAGTAGAACTCACGACTCAAAAATGTCAGTAGCATTCAAAAATTCGGAAGTGACATGTACCATTGATTTAAAATAATGTTTTCAATATTTTCTGTTAATATATTTTGAAAACAATGTTTATTTTTTTTAGTTTAAAGTCTTTAATGTAAATAAAAAACATAAAATGAATCATGAATTTCAAGTCATTTGAAACTTGGTTAGGTTTTGACGTATATTACTACTGAAGAAAGGATGAGGGGGAAACGTAAAACATTTTTACGACAAATGACAGTAGTTTAAACACAAACATTTGTTATCTAATACGTAGTAACTATTGCATAACGTACCTCCAATATTTTGTCATGGATTCTTCAGCATTTTCTTCACAATTTACGCGTTGTAGTGTTGGCAACGTGGTAAAATGGCTCAAAATAACATGATCTCGTCACTGGCAAATATGGTGAATACCTTCACCATACCTCCCAATAGAAGCTGGTGAGCAGTTGAATCCCTGTCAACTACGCGACAGCGAACTTTGTTATGGATGAGCCCATATTGTGAAGATATTACGACGAATTGTGATTCGTATGAAATGCTGGACAAAACGGTGGGCGTACGATACGTTGACAATTTCACTTTACACTTCCTGAACAATAAAGAAACACTTTCGCGATTTGATATCCCCAAATTACACTGTCTCATTTTATGGTTCGTGTTCGAGTTTTGGTTCCTGAGACATGTCATTGTTGTTAAAAATGTATCCAATGATATGATTGCAAACTTAAAATAATCACTTTGAAATCATCAGTTATTTCACTTCAACCACGCACAGCATTGCCATCACAAGGATCAGCATTTAACGGAGCACACGTTGATACTGTTTCAAGGAACACTGCCCTCCTTCACACAGTGGTGCCAATATTATATTAGTTATTTTCCGGTATCACAGAAGTGGTCGGAAAGGGATATTCCATTTTCACAGTGAAGTCTACCTCCTATTTCCTACGCCACATAGATATTCGTAATCCAGACTCCATGAATTCTCAGTTCTTGTTTACAAGTTCAAAGTCAGCGAGAACGCGATTTTGTAGTGAGCTTAACCTGATTTAGACCATTCCTAGTATAACATATTTAAACGAAAATAGCAAATATAAAAATGAAACACTCTTAGTTATATTAATTTTTAAATTAACGCAACTCACCAAAAATATTATGTTTTAAAAAAGTAGTAGTATTTCTATAAAAAATGCTGTTGTACTTCTATTAGAACGTAAAATCCACATATTGATACCAATAAAGTAATTTAATCACATAATTCGTGACGAGTTCTATTTTCGACAGAAATTCGTAAAACTACGAACAGCATACGCACTGAATGCGATGTGCTGGTGCTAGCTACTGCAACCACTCCTAAACAGAACAGAATAATTAGACAGAATGAACCTACTTATATTACAAGTGGTTTTGAATTTGAGCTCATGATAATTAGAAGTATATCTGAATATCAATCCAGCAACAGTAACACAGTCGAACTGAAGAGTTATTAGTAATTGCAGCTGTTTGGTGACATGTATTCTACGGGTGAATAAACTCTAGACATATTAGGAATATGTACAGTAATCGCAGTGCTTCGTAAGGCTTCACACAATCTTGTTGTATTCGTATGGAAAGAGTCAAAGCCAAGTTAAAATAAACATTCAATCTCCGAAAAATTCTGATGAATATTATTTGCATAAGATGAGTTTGATGGAAACTTTTTCATTTCAAATTATTTTGATGTGTATTCAAATTTTCAACTCGTGAAAAATTTACCGAGATTCAATGTTTATTTTGGCCAGGATATAACTACTTCCGAATGGATAAAATCAGATATGAAATGATTCCAAGTGAATCATTTATATAATCGTTTATTTATTGTGAAATCCATGATGTTCCCCCTGCAGATGAAATGAAATTCATTGTTCAATCACATTTTTTTATTTACGTGATGTAAGATTAAATGTTGTGATTGTAGATGAATGAACACAAACTACGTATAATAATACCATGTGTACAATTTTTGTAAATAAGTAATTTTTCATAAGTTTCAAAATACCTGATTTAGTGATTTTGACGCTATCACGATCGGATTATGTCAATACGTTTTCTTCAAACTGAATATAAAAAGAACAATTATAAAGTGATGTACAAATGAAATGTGAGAATTGTGCAAGTGAACTGTACTCATGCACATTCACAGCACTACCATACAGTAGTAAATGTTAAGAGTAAATGTAGCTTGAAATTTCACTCGGTTCGTGTTCTAAAGCAGGTTAAGCAAATAAAAGGCGTGATTTTATGTTGAGAGGTCGGTTTTCTAAGTGTACTATCGCTCCACACTTTCCTGTTCAGTACGTTCCTCTTAATATTAGTGCATCTCCTTTCAGCCTTGACCTAGCCCTATAGGTTCTACCTTCTTTGTTCTTTCTCTAAAAAAATTAGTGAAACTAATTTTTAAACCACTTCGAAGTACATTCAAATTTTTTCCTATTGTACGACTAAATTTTTAAAATTAATTCCATATTTTTCCTCAAAGAGAATCGGTGTATCTGATTATATATAACAAAGTAATTAATTTATTACCTGTTATTTAAAATTATTGAAATGAGAGCATAAGGTTCACTGTCTAAATAGTGTAAGAGTTAGGAAAGATCCATGAAAATCACTGTTGACCTTTCTTCTTTCAACCGACGCTCTTTGTAAAACGTTATACGTACGTCGTAAGTCCTTTAATTGATGTGACTGTAATTACAGTTTATTCCACACACATTCTTCAGCTTCGTCATTGCATTATTAACGACATATATGCGTCAGAGTAATTTGCAATAATTTGATTACGCTTATGACATGTTTGTCGAGGTATTCACGAAATGTTCATAAAATATTCCAATCACAAACCATATTTGCATGTGTTCATAACATCCACGTTATTATTATATGAGAGTATTTCATCAATTACTGTGAAACAATATAATTTTCTCTTTTTTTCAGGTGAGTCATCCCAACACGCTGATCGGAATATGGTATGACTAGTTATACGCAGAGATGATTTACATTAGTTCTCGACTATCTATAGAAAACGTAAAAATATAATAAAAACTTCAGTAGAGCGTCGATTAAAGAAAAATCAGTTAATCGAACGTTCACTTATCCGAACAGGTATCAATGAAAAGAAAAGTAATAAAGTACCAATTCCAGAACGTACAAAGGCCACTCAACACTAAAGAACTAATCTCACCTGGTTCGACGAATTAAAGGTATCATTTTCTCTTAAATTTGTGGTTTCCATGAACTTGTGAAAGGAAAGTCGTCATCTAATGATTTTTTTAAAGTGAATTTTGATTCTCCGAACCTCCCTGAAAACATTAGTTCGGAGAGTCTGCGCTTTATCGTAAATTACTAAAGAGAGAACTAACTAAATCAAACTTAAGATGCTCTAAATACTACCTTTGCTATATATGTATTCTTCATTAAAAAATATATTTACTTAATGGTGCTACACTATATCTTTTCATTATATATTAATTAAAAATAGCCAGCAATTTATCGTTCTTGTTATTAATTTTATTATACAATTGGAGTCACAATTGAAGCTTTACAATGACATTTTACAATTTTAAAATATGCAAATTTGTTTTATACATCTATTTTTGTTTTGTTTTGAGAATATTTTGTTTTCACTCTGTTTGAGCTAATCTAAGTTTATAAACTTTTGTTTAAACGTTTTAGTAGGATATTTCTTTATAATAAAATTAGATAAATAGGTAGGTTAAGGTAAATTATCTTTATTTTCACCATTTAAAATAATTCTAGGTTTGATTTAACTGAATCCTCGTACTTTTCTTCCCTAAAACATTGTTTATATTTTGTATTTCATTTTATTTTAGACTGAAGATGCCAGCGAAACTGGCGAATGTACTTTCTTTCGAATAAATATTGTACTAAGCTTGTTTGTCCGGGACAAAC
>NNCF01129781.1:237585-257104 GCA_002313205.1 Laupala kohalensis | reverse complement strand
GAATTTGATATTTATAAAAGAAATTATTTAACAAATACGTACTGTTACCTATTTATTATTTCGAAATTAATTGTATATATTAATTGCAGCTAAAATTAGAGATATTAATAATAACGAAAGTATTAGTGACATTCCCTTCTATGTGAAAATTCACCTCTACCCGAAGAAAAACTAGAGAAAATATTTTCTGTATTTATTATTTTTCTCCATTTTTATCTTACTACTCCTTTATCTCCTTCGGAATATCAATATTAGTAATTTAACATATCCCACGAGAAAAAGTTTTGCAGTCGCTATATCTGTAATTTCTACACAAGAAAAACTCGGGAAATAGTGAATTAATAGTATCATATTTAACGAGGACCAATAAAGAGTAAAGTGCTGCTCTGTGCATACGCAGAGCATGTGGAAAGCAAATTATTGTCCGTGGGTGTCCCCAATCCCTTGAGTGGTGCCTGTGCCTCGCTGACCGCACCCTAATCGAATTCCTCCGGAGCCGCAGCCGCCGCTGAACCCCCGTCTCCCTCCCTCACCGCGACAACTTCGTTTCCCACTCACGACAGCCACTGACAGACAGACAGACGCCTGCGTTCACTCACCATATGCCCTCCTGCGCGCCACTTGGCATATCGAATAAAATTTACAGTAAATCCCCATTCATCCGGACTAATCAGGGTTTATGCTACTTCTCATGTACAACACACTATAGAAAACAAATGGTAACTTTCGGACAGATGAAAGTAGTGACGAGNACCCGAAACTCCTGCTTTGATCGCAGGGGTGTTAACCACTACACCACCCGTTCGCCTTCCACAACTGTACACCAGACCTAAACCCCGGAAGACTTGAGATTCATCATCAGTCACGAGATAGGTGTGCGCTAAATATGTTCCCAATTTTTGAGTACACAATCCTTCAACGTCGTACTTTTCTCTCCTTCAAAATAATAATAATATGAAGAAAACGTTCTTGAGCAGAGGTCTGTTCAAATAACACTATTTATTTATGTGCCAACGTTTCGAAATTTCGAAATACATTAGTTCTTCATCAGGGCTAAAGAAAACACAGTACAGTTTGGAGAAAAGAAAAAATAATACAACTATGATATATTAATAAATAGTACATTGTGCATATTGCATTGTTGTTAGATGAATTACAAATAAAATTTACAAAAGTTACGTTTGATACAATTGCATCATGGTTTACATCAAGTAAATATCCAAAAAATAAAAACCTATACGGTATTCTATCCGCGTTGACTCAAGTCAAGTTGTCTACTATTAAAGAAATTTTGAAATATTCACCCAAAAAGTTTTAATGAAAAAATTATTCGCTTGGCTGATTTTTAGTCAGACGAGGACAATTATTTTGTGATTTTAATACGTCTTAAAAAGTTTTGATTCTTTCTTTGACAAGAGTCGCATCGTCTTCAGTTACGCGATGCGGCCTACATTTCCGATATAACATTAGTTTTGAAATTCATTCTTCTAAATGCCGCGTGAGATATGAAAATCTTATGAAATATAAATAGGAACGCAATGGCGTTATGTTTTAATAGTTTTTTTCACCATGTTAAGCCGTTACTTTTGTCAGGATATCAAAAAAAAACATAAGCTTGCGAAATTTTCTCTATATGCTCGTAGTAATTGAATGTCAAACAATTCAAAATTTTGCGCCAAGAAAAGATGAGAATTCATCGCCACTGGACAGGGAATGGTTCAAACTCTCATTTGAGAATCTTTTTTGGATGGGGGGTTCTTCAGCCTTTTCGTTCTGACGGGTATAAAACCTTAAAATAGTATGAGTGTACTGGTAACAGTTTTTTAATGTCCTGATTTTTTTCACGAATGAAAAAACTATTACCTACCAACTTGTCTAATAAAATAAACTCGTTGCGAGGCTAATATAGAAATAGAACCACCTCTATAAATTGTACGGGTTCGTATGGACGGTAGGATTAATCTTTCACGCCTTAGTTCATGCATTACTATTATAATGACAAATTTTTAATATGAACATAACAGATAACATAATTTTTATATACGTGATTCAGAAATACAGTTATGTGTTCGACTAGCGCCTGAAACGCTCATATTTTACTGCTCCCTTAAGTATGCAATAAAAATATCAAACTAGCAATACATTATTCTATTGTTTGGAGAGAAAAATGATAATAGTAGATCATTTCTTCCATGAAAACGACTCAAAAGAAAAATATGAAAATTCTTATGTGCGGGTTTTTCGGAAAAAGAATCATCCAAAGTAGACCTCACTTCTTAAAAATACTCTGTAGAACTCCATCAGACACACAAGGTCTGTCCGGTTAGTACGGTAAATACATTTAGACAAATTTACGCGAAATGAAGGTATAAACTTTTAACTACACACTTTTTCCAGATGTATGGTACGCTTCCTGGAAGGCGTCTTCGGGAACCTCGTCAAGGACCTTCGTCACGGTGGTTTGAATCTTTTCAATAGTCCCAAATAGTCTTTCAGGCGCTTTTGATCTTGGGGAACAAAAAAATGTCAGCCGGGACAAGGTACGGGGGCTGCGGCAGTGTTTCAAAGTTATTCTTGTAGTTATAGCGTGGAGCACACTGACGTTGGCAGCGCTGGATAGCGTAAACCTTCCCCCACCTAACCCAACCAATTGAAGCGCGCTACGATCAGTAGAAGCACAGGAAATAAAACTTTTGCCCTACTTACCGGACACACCATGTATATGAAGGAAAACATTTCTCATGACAATTTGTCTGAACGTTTAGGGAATGTAACAGAGATTAATGTAGGTTTCATCTTCTGAATGTTTGTTGTACATATTAAAACGAAACGCGGAAACGTATAGGTTGACAATGTAAATTTCTGAAAGAGTAGATTACGTTTTACACGATCGTCCAGATATGACATATTACATTAAAGCTTCATGCCCTAAACGTTTACACAAAACTCGCTTTGATTTTTCCTTCTGGATATGTAGCGTTTGGAGAAGCGAAGTTTTATCGTATCGAAAAGCGGATGAACTGAATTTACGATATGCTGCAGTCATTTTTCTCGTTAACTATGTAATAGGCATTTTCAATCCCGCTTCTGTGACCCAGATCGACGGCATATATTGGTTTTGTCACTTGTCAAATGAGAACGCCTGTTGCAAATGGAATGAGCAGTCCGCTTAGCATTCGCTTCGAGTTCCATTGCCTCTTTGGACGGCGGAATGTCCTACATGGGGAAACACAACTTTTCGGGGTGATTTCACAAACAGAGCCAGCAATAATATACTACAGCATTTACTTCTTTTATTTACCTATGCATTACTACGTAACCGCAAAAATGATGATATTTACGTGAGATTCACTCACATTAGAGCGAATAACATTGAAATAAAATTACAGGGTTAGAAGAAATGTATTTCAGAAAGCAGATGTACAAAGTGAATTAGTGAACTTTCGATTGGTGCTAAAGCTGCCACATGATTTTCCAGTCTCGCATTGTGATCGGAAGTATCTAACTTTCAGTATTGTTCCAAGTACTGAAACTTTATAATAAAGTACATTGGAATAAGAAGTGAAGGATGTGCAATAACATCAAATTGATTTAACCACGGAGAAAATTTCTTATGTCACATTCTCTTTACATCTTACCTCTCTTAAAAACCCAACAACAAAATGCCTAAGAGGGCCATAAATGTCTGGTGATATTTAAATATCTCGACGCGTGCATAAATCTAGGAGTATGATTGGAGGGAGCAGGGGTTGACATTTGGAGTTTGAATACAGAGCGCTAGCACGTAGAACATGAAAATTTTGCGAACCTGTTGAATTGAGACATTATAGCAATATATTCCCTAATGATGCGGCAATATTGCAAGATGATATTTCAATTTTTGATGTGATAAACAGGCGATCAATACCTTATTTTCCCAATTTGCTCATCAATTTCTACATTATCTAATTATCACGTCAATGTGGGGATAATGAGTCACAATGGTAGGAATAAGCTCTGTAATTATTTTGTAACGAATTTATATTATATTTTACTTTAACTGTTTTTTGAATCATGTTATTATCATTATTGGATGTGTTCGAGGGGTAGTTGAAACCATTTCAGAATGATATATAAAACATCCAAGCATGCCTGTTAGCAAGAAATTTAGTCTTCCCTTGCCGCTATTCGAATCTAAGGTTTTTATGCGAACCTGGTCAGATAAGCTCTCCATTGTGATCATAATATTAAATAAATGTTTTGTCATCAAATAAACTTAATAAATAGAAAATAAATTTTCAGTTATTAGCTATTTACTACTAATCGTGGCATGTAAATAATAAATGGCGAAAAAGACTTCTCTTTCCGTGTCATTAATCAATGAAATAGCAATATCATCGTTTTGAAGCACTAGCAGAAGCGCCATATCGACTATATATTTTGTGGGTCATTTTTTGATATCTCGTGAATAAACCACATTCCTGGAAATTTCAGATTATTTTCTGGTTCTCTTAGAAATCGTTGTCAAAAAATAATGTTCTCTAGGGCTTTCTACAATAATTACGTACAGTACATAATGTGCGCTGAGGGAGAGTAATGAATAAAAATAAGGACGAAGGGTTCGTTTCTTAAATATTCAATTTCATTCCATTCCTACGTTTTGCCATGGTAACCAATTTGTTTATTTCAAAACATGTTTTTGACGGCATAGCCGTCCTTATCAGTGAAGCTTGAGGTCGGAAATTACAGGTAGGCAACCTTCAGATTCACAGGTGATGATGGCGATGCTGTCGAAAACATGTTTTGAAATAAACAAATTAGTTACTACGGCAAAATGTGGAAATGTCATTAATATATTTACAAATGATAACAACTCACCTCCTTCACACTTTCCATCCGCAAGAAAATACTACAATTCGTTATTCTACAAACATTTTAAAAATTCTTCTCAAGAATACTACAACCAAAATTATTAACTCTTTATCAAGAGAAATTTTATTGTGTACTTGTTTCCTAAGATTCACCGCATCAGTGATTCCGTTGCTACTGTGTGACAGGAGACCTGAGTAAAATCTAGTGTTCGTTGATACATAGATGAAATCAAGTACGCAATGAAGGAACAAGTGGAATTCACGAGGTCTGCACAGCTAACTTGACAGCTAACTCAACTCTGGAGTACACTGATGTAGACGAGAGAGAAACAAATTAAATTATTCAAATATGAAATTGACATAATTTCATAAAATGCAGTCAGGAGGAAAGAGCAACTTCCATCGTAATTTGTCTGCCAAACGACATTAAATTTTGTTCTCTCAACTGAGTCTCTCGAGGAAGTCGAATTTTTTACGTTTAGTGTTAAATCGCTTAACTATTTCAAAGCCGTTTTAGTTTGTGAACATGGCTTTTCCAATCCTTTTTGTGCTTATGATGGAGATGTGACTATGTATACGCGTCACATTTCAGGTTTTTTGGATATAATATGAATGCACTTAAGTTTGCCTTTAAGGGCCAAAATTGTGGAAATTCAAAAAATTCCATTTTATATATTTGAAATAGGATTTTCAAAAATTCCTTTCGTATTGGACCGCGACAATAAAAAATCATTGTGTCCGAATTTCAAGTTTCTAACTTTTATAGTATTTGCTCTGGGTTGATGAATGAGACAGTCAGTCAGTCTGTCAGTAAAGGGATCTTCGCTGATATAGATAAATCAAAAAAAAATTACTAGAGAAGAAAGGGATAAATATTATTGTATAATATAATTGTTCTCTCTCGCTCTCAATATTTATTTTTAATTTTATATTTTGTGATTAGTACAAAATGTTTCAATATATTATATAATTTTCGTCAATTTTCAAATGTCAGTCACAAAATTGCTTTTATACATATTTGTTTATTTTTGTAACAGCACTGATGATGTCTGCCACACGGCTGAAAAGACCTTATGAATTAACAAATAACAAAAAATTTGATAGTATGACCACATCTTTTTACAATTATGTACATAATACCAACAAACAACCTCGACATAAAATGAATAAATAGTATTTGTGTGACCAAATTATTACACAACGTGTATTTTTCTCTCTACCAGAATGCAGAGAAATCCCAAAGATAGCTTCTCTAAAGCGGGTTGCAGAATCACATTTCCGACTTTGAAAGTCAAGAGAAAAACCATTGCACAAAAGAGTTATTGTAAATGAAACAATGTCTTGGGTGGAAGAAGATTGGAGTAGAAGTAAGGTGTAATGCGAACTTGACATACAAATTTTAGACGGACGTATCGATCTCACGTATAACACTGTTATATGCAATTCTGATAAAAAGAAATTGGTCTATGGAAATCACGTGTTGGCGTGAAATTCCATCGTGAAATTAATGAAACGCTTTCTTGTACGAGTGAATGTGATTTTGATTGCTGGCTGGCGTCTTAATTGGGTTGAGTACGCCTTTTGTGTTCCCAATAATAACGTTAATTTATTTAGCAGTGTTTTCAAAGTTATTCTGATCACTGTAATGTAAGTTTTCTTTAAGATTATGAGATTACTAGTTCTCCGGCAGTTACCATAACTGTGGAAAAGATCAAATCCACTTCACTTTTAAAGTTTTTTCTTCGAACATCTTTATATTGGCAAAATGCCTGTGACATTATAACTACGAGTGCCAACTACTTAATACAGCGAGATATTTTTGAAATATAGTAGGGCTTTGTTGATGAGATTTAATGAAAAGTTTTGCAATATTTTGTTTTATTTCATCGCGTCTGCAATCGTCTCTACAACTACCAGTGAGATCTTGTATACCCTTATCTGTGGGTCGTATTCCATTATTTTTTAGTAACAAGAATCAGTTGAATTTTTCTCTTTAATTACAAACTGCTACAAGTCCTTTTGTGTAAAAATAGATGATAGTATCACCTGTATGTATGACAACATTTTAATAGGACAGATGTCAATATTAATACACTTCGACATGGATGTTGTTAGAGATAACACTCTTTGTCAATCCATTGAAATCGTGCAGGTGACACATTTCACACGAACAGATGTCATATTTCATTTTACTTTCTTTTTTTTTTTTTTGCTGTTCTGTAATCAAATTTATTTCAGTTCAGGAATTTTAACGGACTACGAATTACACAGACTACACGAAAGTACAATGGAAAATGCAACACCTATATTGTAACGTCAAGTTAAGCCCTGCATCCCATAACCTTAAAATTTGAGTGATAACTATATTTTGTTTACTTTGAATAAATTGGTATACATTTTTGTTTGAAAAAAGTAGTATCATAAATTCATAGACGTCATAAATTATTTTTGAATACTACTTTATTTTCAATGGTACTTTGTTTTATTAGGCAAAACATATAAAACATTTTTAAATATTAATTTGACACTGGTACACTGATCTTTGGAAAATTAGTGAGTTAAGAAAGAAATGATACTCTTGAATTCTTAATATTTTTTTACATGAATAATGCAGTAACGTGAATATCATAAACAGTTCAATTCAAATATACACGTGTTTTATTATTGGTGATGGTATAAATGTGAAGCTCTAAACATTCTCTATAAATTGTAGTCTGTATATACTGTATTGCATACTAAATTGTATTATCTAATCGATCATGCACGTAAACCGGAGTACTTTATTATTCTTTTTAATTTTATTTCATTTGAAGAGTTTTATTGTTTAATTAAAAAACGTTGAATGATTTTTTTTAATTAATCCTTTCAGTAGTTTATTCATCTTTCCAAAAATTATATGAGGATTAGCATTCAACGATGACACAACATTCCATAAAATAACTTTTTAATAAACTGTATTGGACCCCTTTCAGAGGAATCCCTCAAAATCCGGAATTATTTGTGAAATGGAGATCCTCGTGCCTGTATTAAACTCTTTACTAGCAGTACTGTATAAATAATACGAGGTCCTACTATCCAGTTTTATATTTATTAAATGATAAGGTCTTTTTGGACGCGTCACGGTCATCATCAGTGTTCTTACAAAAATAAAGAAATAATTTTGTAATTGACATATTAAATTTGAAGAAAAAATTATATTGAGACATTAATTACTAGTTGTCACAAAACATAAAATTAGAAATATATACTGAGGATACAATAATTTATAATAAGGAATTTGAATATTACAAAATAAAGAAATATGTGCAACAAACAAACGAAATATTGTGAATTTTATGACTAATTGAAATTACTAGAAATTAGTGCATGTAATGACTGGGAATTAATGTTTTAAGGCCAAAAAGATCATATGGTTTAATAAATAAGACTGGATATTATGACTACATATTCTTCATACAATATTGTTTATACTACCAATACCTCGACATACAAGAGTACTTGCAATATTTTCTCATTCTCGTCGTCAACCTTTCTGGAATATACAAGTTTCCCATCCGCTTTTTGTCCTCGTGCTACGTGACATTTGGTATTATCAAGAAATTCCAGAAACACAAACTTTTTTCTGCTGCTCTAATCCTTCTCGTTTCTCTTCTTCATTTTAGCGGATCGTGAAACGTCGGGTTTATTTCACCTATAATTTACTTCGCATAAGCAACTTGATCTTTCTTGATGTGTTAGTAGTTATTTTGCGGCAACATTTAAAAGTCAGATTAGTAAAATTAGTTAGTGTACAGTCTTTAACTTTGGAAGCAAAATTATTACGAATACTTTTTCCTCTGGGTGACTCAAATTTCTAAACGAAACGAAGCGCATACAAGTTTAATATTTCATGATGAGCATTTTATTTGAGAATTTTTTTAATGTATGTCTTTCTGCAACATAATTCTGAAGTGCATTGTTACATAAATATTATCAATGACCAGGTTATGCTTATGCTAACGCTGCTTATGAATATCCAGATTCTATCGAGGTTTAGCGATAGATAATTTCCTCATTCTCTACCTACCGACAATTTGACTGCAAACATTGACAAATGTGTATGAAATAAAGTCTCGATTTATTTAATTTTTAATTTTTTCTCGTAAGAACGTACGTTTATTTAAAATGAATTTGCACACATGTATTTGTTTACAAGTATATTACAGACAAATTTCGTATTTACTAAAAACAGAAATCTAAAGTGGTAAACTAATTTTGTGTATAACTGCAGTTAATTGAAAAGTGTTTTTGAGATAGGAATCAATTCTAATCATTCAGTTAATTTGACCATATGTACATTGCTTATTTACTTATGTTCTTCGAAACGGTGTAAATAAATTAGCAGGTGATAAATGTATCGTTAATTTTTTCTTGTATCGTTTTCTTTCTATTCATGACGTTTTGTGTTGGTATCCATGAATTCCCATAAACGTGAGACTCAACTACAGGTATTAATTGATGACATTTCGCCATCAATGTAACACAAAACCAGTGGTACCGCTAACCAGTTAAACCTTCAAATAAATTAACTTAATACAGAAGTACATTACAGGCTGTAATCTCTTAATTTTTTTCATTATTTTGTTTTCTTTAAATAAGTTTCCTAAATGTTACGAGAAATATTTTGTTATTTTAAAATGTTTTCATTTTAATAAATTTCACATAATAAACAGTTTATAAAATATGAGATATAAAGCGAATTATTTTGTAATTTCCAATCTTATTTATTCTCCGTATCGTGCATTTGATGGGGTCATTCTTTGCAAATTTATATACCCACACAGCGTGTTTATAATACACTGAACTAATAAATAAATGCGTAACGCGAATGTGTGTCTGTCTGTTTGTTACTTAATCACGACAAAACTATCAAACCGATCGAGATGAAACTTGGCAAGGAGATAGTACAGATGTTCAGAATGAACATAGACTAACATTTATTTTAAAAATGTATGAAAAGAAAGATAGAAATGATTTTTTAAAATAAGAGTCGATAAAATCGGGAAAAAAGAGAGATATTAGCGTATGCTGCCTAAACGGTCAGAGATAGGTGACAAATGTGAATAGCAATACCGTTTGCCTCAAAGAGTTCTACAAAAAAAGTCCCCAACAGTATACGTCAATCTACAAAAATTAACCAAATGTTCGGATAAAACGTTGTTAAAAATAGAAGTGTTAAAATATTGCAATTTAAGAGAGTAATTTAAGAAGGATAAATCAATTATCAGCAAATTTACTGAATCATTTGTTTGTTCCATTTAACAAAGATAAAAAAATGTCTGTAAATTGTAAAATTTCGACGAATAGTTTAGATTTTACAACAATTTTAATGAGATGGTGCAAATTCATTTTATCTTTGTTAATTACGTTTATTTAAAATGAAAGTCATTCGACCGGCGCAGCTGCCGCGAGATGGTGCAGTGTATACAGTAAACTTTTGTATTAAATTAGTATTGTTATGAATTTGAAAAATTAGGATGCTGTACATGTTTTCAAAAACCAGTAAGTAAAAGTACTTTTATCTAATAGCATAGATAGATTTTATTTCTTCCTGTGTAAAAAAGATTAGTCTAAGAAAACTCCAGAGTGACGCCCGGTATTCACCTAGTAAAAATATAAATACAAGAAAATGAATTGAAGCATTAGCATTAAATTCCATCAAACGTTGGTCATTACTTACAAACAAAAACGAAGTTGAAAATACGATTTATTAAGATGATTTACTAATTCAGACCATAATTACTTCGGTTAATACATTTCGTTAAGCTGAGGTAAAGTAACACAAATTAAATAAAAGAGAGGATTCATAAAGGAAAATTAGGAACCATATTAAGTATAAATGCGATTGGATTACATTCTTTAGAGTTAATTGTCCTGTTTTTTCGCATTCAGTGAGTGTGTATTGCGTTCTTATGAGAGCATTAGTTTCTAGGTTAACGGATTGCAATGAAGGGTTTATTTCCACTTCCATTATTTAGTCTTTGCGGAAGAGAATAGGAACTCTTTCAGTTTATAAATATCATACTTTCGCCACGGAAACGAAATATCTGACATACTAATACGCAAATGACGTTGTACGTAACTGCCTCAGTAAAATGACTAAATGTTGTTTAAAAATCGAACTATTGACCTCCAATTAATTAAACTCTAATTTCTTGATGTTAGGTCCCATTCAAAAAATAAGAATTTTGTTCTTATTTGTAAACGTTTTGATATCTATAATATCACCAGGGTTTTGGCATATTGATGTGGACTATTACCATATGCAATTTTGATTATATTACAAAAGCCTAAATTTTTGTCTTAATCTATTTCCCAAATCTTCAATAAAAATGGTACGTTCTTCACCTCTTGTTAATTTAATTGTAATTTCTTGGGATAAGTTGACATGTAAAAAATTAAATTTGTCTTCGAACTTTTCAATATTATATCGAAGAGAATTTAATTTTTTAAATTGTGACCTAATCCCCAAAAAAATATTTAAAAGTTACTTGATTCTACGATAGCCTTCCAACCAATATTTCGATTAGAATGACTTAAATTAGAAACACCAAAATTCAGAAATTTCTGAATTATATTTCAAGTACAATTTTATCAGAAAAAATGTGATAAAGTACCAACATCTATAATGTTAACTTTAACTCGTACAAAAATGACTTCTCTATTTTAAAAAAATATATTTTTTAAATTTTATAATTGTGAGTTATGGGATAAAACTAATTCGTTCATGTGATGTGGATTATACGTGATGTAATAGGAAACGAAGGAAAACCTGTTTTTTATTCCATGAAGTGTGAAGATATTTTATTTTAATAGAGTTCTTTTTATTGTTTGCTCGAAATACTTCAACCGTGTGCACACAAGTTGAATGTTTTGTAACGCGCTTCAATGAAATCATCTAAATGAAAATTATACATACCCGCGTTGGCATTTGAACAGAAAACCCATATGGAAGCTATATATACATAGTATATTGTTATATTGCATATCGTGAGTTAAACACTTTAACATTGTGCGTTAATTATTTTGCAGAACAAAGAGACAAGTGTATTTTTTACGTTTTTAAACGCATCTCGTTATTTGAGAATTTACAATTTGAAAACAATCACTTATATTAAAATAATATTTTAAAATCTTGAGAAGACATACCTTGCATACATACATGTTCAAAATAAATATTTAAATTTTATTCACCAATTTAAGCGCCTTAGTCAGTTCTAGACTATAAAATGTTTTGATGACGGCGGTATGGGTGTTTCTCGGCATTTAATGACGGAAACCAAATTGTTAATTATACATACAGTTGTTTACTCAAAAAGGTAATAATTTAGTACATCATTATGGGAACTTCTCTTCCCATACAAAATATATCTATTTTCATATCCCCTATGATTCTGCCTTAAGAGAAAATCATAGAAAGAATTGTTTTATTCAATATATTTCTATAACGAATGGAATTATTAAAACGTGTACAACGAATGCGATACAATCAAGAGAAATACAGTCACACATATTATTCAGTGTACAAAATAATAGAGATACAACCATACTCTCATGATGAAACAATAAAATATTTACTTGAAATCTTTCACGTCCTATTTTCAGATTTGCAAATTTTTATTATTTTATTTTTTACACAAATATTGTAAAATTGTAGGTATTTAATGTCAGAACAATTTAAACACTGTGTAGCCTTATTGAGTTCTCTGCTCTGATTTTATCACAGAGCAAAATCCTTGTTTACAAAGTTACGTTGTCGCGTAAGGTAGCAACATTTTAATTGGTTCCTTATATGCAATTTTGAATGTCTTCTCATTCGTCAATATGACTGTATGACTGTTCTACATCAAACAAATGATTCATTCGATGCAGGTTCCCGAGATGCACCAGATATTTCACGAGGTTCTCGTGAATCATGAGTTTCATACAAAAATATATCTTGAAAGAAACTGATGGTTTATGAGTCAAGGTCAGGAATGTAACCGGTAATTTGCTTTTCAATATTGGTAAGATATATTGTATCTGTATCCTTGTTTCGTGAAGACAATAATTTCTCAATCTTCCAAAGACAGAGTTCACTTTGAAAAGGCTGCAATGTTTCTCAAACAACAAATTCGATCTAAACTTCGATATACTTGTTCTAAATGAAATTATAAAGTTTTTTTTTAATGGAAGTTAGCCACATGAAATTTTGCTCGATAAATTTGTCATTACCCAAAATAATTTTATTTTACCCCACTTTGAGTAATTTACCCCGATTTGTGTTTCGGTTTAGAAATTGAAGTGAAATACTGCATTAGATTAAAAATCAATACCTACTTATACTCAAATCATATTTTACCAAGAAATTTTATTAATAACGGAATTTAATTACATGGCTAACAACATATTTCTGGTTTTTTATTAAACTTATTTTTAATTTTTAAATACATAACATTAATGGTAACATACATAGATACGTTAAACATAACCACATATATATCCCACATGAGGTAAATAATTACTTAGAAACTAAATTAAACATTGAAATCACTGTGTTTTTACTATATCAGTTATACGAACATTATGAAAAAGAAGAGAGAAACGTAGACGAAAGTACAAAACCATTAGCACAGTACTAATACACATAATGAATGTTTAAAAATGAAAGAAACATATAAATAATATAAAATGTAATTCATAACATAAAAATTAAAATTATGGAAAAGTAATCAACGTTTAAACAGAACTAAAATACATATTATTAATTGAATATTTTTATTTTCCAGTACCAATTTCCTTATGAATAAAATTAATATTTCTCTAAAGGAACCACAAGTAAAAATGAACGAGTTCATGAGGCCATTTATGACGAG
This sequence comes from Laupala kohalensis, assembly GCA_002313205.1. NCBI lineage: Eukaryota > Metazoa > Arthropoda > Insecta > Orthoptera > Trigonidiidae > Laupala > Laupala kohalensis. The sequence continues at coordinate 243,360 of NNCF01129781.1, read as the reverse complement.
TAGTATTGAAACGTAGTGATAGTCCGAGAGACGCAGCGTGCTCTGGTGGAGACGGATCCAACCACCAAGCGACAGCTCATCGACCCGCCGCTACGGTTTGTCGGTTGCGTTCCACGGGAAATGAAGCCTTAATGTAGCAACCTGCCTGCTGCTACTGCTAAGTCACATTTTTCAACGATGTGCTAACACGTACCTCGTCAAACATGTTGAGGAGTTTTCATTCGGAAATGTAAGACGATAAAAAAAAGTGTATTGATGAAATATTTAATTAACATGTTACTTTTAATTGAAATATTTATTAGCATCTGTGTGACTTCTGTAACATTAATTCTGTTTCATCTCGAAAATAAAAATAGATTTACAGGGTTGTATGTCTTCCTGTACAATACTTATGTATTAATTTCTCGAACTATTTCAATGTTCACTAAATTAAGAAATACTAAATTATGTTAAATAAAATAAGATATTTTTTAGGTAAATAATCAAAATTCTTGAAAAATCTACCAAAAAGAATTTATCAATTTATTTCATACTTATAAATGCATCAATATTTTTTAAACGACGTACTCCCAGTTTTTAAAGTTGGAGAGATATTATCTTTAAAATTAATTTAAGAGTGTTTTTCTTCCACCTATTATTAATCAGAGGACTTTTCTCATCAATTGGTATAAAATTACTAATTTTTATTATCATGTATATGTAGGAGATGACCATTAGACCGAGATCCACGAGGATTAACAACCTCGTTGACTGGCTCACGTTCCTTCGTTCTGGTACTATAGTGTAGGCGTGAAGGATACTTAGGTGAAGTTAGAGACACGTTGATATTAACGGAACTAACGACTGATTGTTTATCAGACTTACAAAGATATAAGCAACCGACAGATCCACCCCCCACCCCCCAGGGGATATACATCTAGTAAGTATGTGTTTGGCAATACTTCCACTTGTGCTCAGTCTGACATTACTTCCACTTACCCGAGCTGAGTCTGGCATTACTTCCACTTACTTGTGCCGGGTTCCTTCCTTTCTCTTTCCTGACCTTCCTTGGTCACCTCTTGTTCTTTTCGATCTCGAAGCTATTAGGGCTAGGGTCTCTTTCATTTTCCTCTTTCCTCTTCTTCTTTTTTTTTGCAATGTTTTTAGTAAAGTCTTGAGATATGTTGGGATTTGAGTTTTGAGTTGTAATTCAGGAGGGTTTTTAGTGGGTATGGTTGAGTCATTCGGCGAGTCCTGCACGCGGGGAGAGTCATGTTGGCTCTCCCTAGTGCGCAACTGCATTTTCCCTACCTGTACAAGTTTTAAGGGCTCTAATGACCTCGATGTCGACGAGCGGTAAAACCCCACAAAAAAAACCCCGATAGATCCACTGAGTAGGAACCCTTCCTGTCTTATCCACGAGTTCGCAACATCTGCCCGTCTAACCGATAACTGTCCGATGCTCCCCTATGTCCTGCCGCTGATCGCACCGATATATCGACAGTCATCAAACTATCGATGTATAGTGTTTGCTGCGGATCCCTTTATGAGACTGCACAGATATCTCTAACTGGCACCTGACTAGTGGTTCTGCCCATGAAAACCACGCCCACAACTGGAATTACATGGGTTGCTTCTTCCTTGCAAAGTAAAGAATGCTACGAAACCACAACAATTCCTCTTAATGAATCCACGACATATAAATTATCAGCTGACCTCATCCTGGGTTACAAGAGAGTTCAAGATTGTGCGTCCCCATCCACTCCACACATTTTTGCGAAGTTTAATTCATGGAATATTTTTACTAATCGATGAAAATATTTGAAATTTCAAAGGACTCTTCTTAATAATATTAAAATTAAAATGCAAAGTATGGTTAATATGGATCAATCACAAGAGCAGAAAAACAATAAAATATTGCTAATCAAGAGATGGGAATCTTCTGATGTTGACAATGAAGCTTACTAAAGTGTCCTCAAAACTTCTATTACGTTACGTGAGGTGAACAATCCACTGGGTGACCGAATCGTACAAGCGAATTATATAATGGTTTTGAAAGTATACATTATTTTGAAGTACATATCCTGACAAGTGAAATGAAAACCAAAGAATTCAGAGGCCTTAACTATTATAAGCTTCGTTTTTTCTGTGTAATGTGTACGTTCCTTCTGCCTGTACTTTAAAATTATTCCAAATTTCATACATATTTGCTTTTAATACTGAAAACTGGTTTTGTATTTTTGTAGGTTTTCTTCGTGGTACTTAATTTTTGAAATTAACAAAAGTAAAAATTTAATATCGCGAAAAGAGAGAAATATGGAAACTGTCATATTCATTTAGAACATTATACAAGAACATCTGGCATCGTCGGGCAAAATGAACTAAGAAAAGTACAGATTTTTAACACCCACTGTAGGTTAAATGTATTAAATTTTTCTTTGAATGTTCGTGTTTCCTTAACATTTTTAATCTTTGTAATATAATATTTAATTTAATTTTATTTGTGAATTGTTTTATAATTTTCAGTGTTCCGTAATGATTGTTTTAAGATTCTTTACAATTTCCGTGCTATGTCGGGTAGATCTGCTGGTCTGTAGATGAAATTTGTTAATATCGACACATACGCAGCACGTCCTACCCACCTCGCACGTGGTACTATTATAATCCGCAAGGTGCTCTCACGAAACGAGCGTGAATATCCGTTTGCGAGTAATTAAAACTTAAAATAGCGAGTAATTACACAAAACCGAATCATCAAGACCTGTTTACACCATTTTACCATGTTTAATAAGTATCACAAAATTGAAAACAGGACAAATATACAAACATACATTTTTTATGTACGATTTTCACTACTGGCAATCAACTATTGTTACTCCCCAATAACTCGATGCATCAAAAAAAGTTTAATTTATTCAGTAATTTACTCATTTATAGTTTTTGAAATTGATTTATTTCCAAACTGAGTCAAAATCAGTGCTAAGTTGTCATGTTCATTCCTTCATCTATATTTGTCCCGTTTCTTCCTGGTTCTATTGTTTGAATGTCGTTCCTTATTATTTTCCTTTACACATGTATCTTTCCATATTCACCCTTGTGGTCAGGTATTGTCTAAATGCCACCAAGATCGTAGGTTTACAGTAACTTGTGAATTCTATTGTATTCTGTATCTCCATTATTTGACATGGTAATTCATAAAAAAAATACAATTGGAATATAGACACGTAATAAAGAGCAAGACAAGCAAAGGCAATTTACTCTCTCATCAAATTTTCCTGAATATTTGAGTTACTCTTTATTGTAAAGTTAAAAACATTTTATATTATTTCGGAAATAATGTTATTTTTCTTTATGCAACACGAATCCGTGAAAAGATGAAAAATGTGCAATTAATCAATACGAATCCTATCTTTAATACTTCGTTATTCTCCTTTTACCTTTTAGATGAAACTCATTTTCATTTAAATACAATAAAATATAATAATTTAAACTAATTTATGTGGTTGGAATTTTTATAAACTCATATGAAAATACTTTTTCCCTTCAAATTAGTTTCCAGTAAACTCGTGCATTAATTCCAAATTATTTCTTATCAATTACACGAAATCAATGATTCGAAGTGATATTACTGTATAGGGTGACTCTGAAACATATTTTTTAAGTAAAAATCGTGTGCGCGGTTACAGCAACAATGAATTTCAGTGCGCTTGGTTTCAAATATCTTCTTTGGGTCACATGGTTTAACTGTGAAGTTCAAGGACCACCTTATGTAAGTACTACACCCACGCATGATGTAGGTACCTCTCGAGGCCGTAAGTAGTTCTTGTGGAGTGAGTGGTTTCATTCCCGTCGTATTTTGAGTGAAATTGACGCGAGCGAAGTGGTGCTAACACTCACGGCCGTCCGTCTGCCCATCACGCGGCAACAAACTTCGGTCCTCCGCTCATTCAGTGCCACTTCACCTCCATTACGACGCAGAATATCTCTCGATACTTCGCTCGTCCGTCGCGTGGGAGTTGTGACTAACATAACCTCTTTACGCTACGCAGATGAAGGGGTCGGAGCGAGAGGCGCATTCTGAAATGGAGGGATGATGAAAAATGCGTTCAGATGATGAGCACTCGCACTACGGGGGTTCTCAAAAATAATTAACTTGGACGCGCAANGCGGCACTGTCACATTTTGTTTGTCTTAAAATAAGACTTCCATAAAATTTTCAGATTTTTTTAAATATATTTTAGTAGTGATCACCAAGCTTTAAAGTTCTGAAATTTTAAAATGCGACATGAAATTATAATTTTGTAGCGGCTCGTGCATTAAATTTGTATTAAAAACCAAAAACGTAATGGACCAATAATTAAAACACTAGAGATGAATAATGGTAAATTATGGTAATATTAAGGACGTGACATGAAAATTTATTAAAAATAATTCGTTTTTTATCAACAGTCATTGCCAAAAATGTCGGATTATAGAATCATCCCGATTAAAGAACGCGAAAGAGAGATATAGTACCTCGTTTTGCTATACACAGTTTGGTGGCGTTTAATGCAAGTAGACAGTAATAAAAAATAGCTACCCGCGTAACTCTTGACTCGAAAGTGTGCGCAGTCACAATTTTATTTATTCCTGGCTTCACAAGACTTCACGAGAAAAAAACACAAAATCATCCGGATTTTGTGTCCTTAAGAGAATCCTTGGACTGAGAATAATGACACATTGCTCTCGCCACCTGAAAGATACCAGGAAATTCGGAACCCGGGGTTCTAGATTTAAAATAAAGAAGTGCGTCAGAAAAAAAAGTGACCCTCGACCCTCTAGTGCTTGATTCTACTAGCAGCTTAATAAATTACGTTTTCATGAATATTGAACAAAAATATATACTTTTAGATTGATGAAAATACTAGAAAGTGATAATTAGTTTTTTATTGATATTTCTCCAAAATTTGTCATTTAACTAAGATAATACTTTATTTCCAAATCTGTACATAATCCTGCTCTGAAAAATTCTGAAAAAAACAGAAATAGATAGCAGACTATTTACTAGTGGGAAAATATTCTCTATTCCTAAAAATACTGTGTGTCTATTGTATTTGCACAGAAATTTTCTACCAGATAAATGAATGGAAATTTGACTCATACATTACATTATAATTAATTAAATGATTGTTGGGCGATACTTTACATCGAGATACAACCTCCCTGACCTGACCACCTGGGACACCAAGAGATCCAGGATAGTCGGAAATCGGGATAATCGGAATGACATGAGAAATAACCAATAAAACGATGATGGCACTTCACTTGACGTTGCGGTATTTGTGTATCGTATTCGTTGTATTTGGCTAAATATTTGATGTATTCACAAATATCACAAACATGCCATCCTTACATGGTCCCAACACGCAAATAACACATAATGCCACATGTGTTTTCTTATACCAATGATGGACAGGATGTATTTGTTATAATTTAAGAAATGTTTAAAGTTTCGTTTTTCCATCACATAAAAATGTTCCAGTCCATATTTTTAAAAAAGTAGAATAATAAAAGTCAAAATATAGGTTAAAGAACCAAATTATCAACAAATCTAGATCACGCGGGTTCGACTGAGCGAAACACGCAAACCAAGTTTGAACAGTTCACGCAAATAGTTCTTTGATGTGCGACTAAAAACCCATGAAAGGACGGATACTGGTGTTTGCGTGTTGCGTATTTGCCACAGTAGAGCAAAATACATCGAATACAGACAAATATCTCATCTACAATTGGCTTTGTTGACAAATACACAAATAC
>NNCF01129781.1:202095-224020 GCA_002313205.1 Laupala kohalensis | reverse complement strand
GTATAAGGAATTAATTGTGATTGTTGTTTGTTTATTTTAATTATCAAACACAGTTGAAGCTGTTTTCATGATGGTCAATGGTTAATCATCGGAAACAGTTTAGGGAAGTATGAGTGTGCCACGTTCTAGTCTAGCGCATACCTCTATTTATGAAATTTTCATAATTATTTATGAAACACTATAAATCATTAATTACTGAGATAAAGATTTTGTTCATATTAAAAATCATTATTATCTCTGAATTTCAAAGTCGTAGTGTTTTTATATTGAATTTTTGACACGCGTGATTGCTTTTTACATCGGTTCAATTAGAAATTACATGGGAATTTAATTAAAAACTGTCCTTTGAGAGACATTATCTATAAGAGGCCGTGCAACTCCTAGTTTCTTGTATTCAAATATTAGCCCCACAAGGTCCAAATTTTATTTGGTGAGTTGATAAATACTACTTTTTACTATCACTTTTTACAAAACTGGATGTTCAAAAACAGTGACCAGATCGCTCATACTATCTTAATATACTATTTGAATTCTTATCGTCAAAACATTCAAGTACAATTGATTGTCAAAATGGATGCGTTGTGAGTGTTATTGATGAGTTAAAAATAATTCTTAAACGACAAATTTAATTTTCAATTTAACTCAACTGAAAAGACTTTTGTAATGATCAAAGGTTCATCATTTGAACAGTTTAATTTAGCACAATAGTGGCAGTGGTGCGTTCATTCGCTTTTGTCAATCGTTCTCCGCTCCCTTCGTTGGCGCGTGGGTGCGAGCGAGCGCCGGCGACCACTTGCACGTCGTCAGAGCGTTGCTGACCAGCCACTCCACGCTGCTCTCTAAAGGCAACCCGATCGCATAGCGCGCTCTCAACCCTCCGGTGCTCACAGCTATCGATTGTAGCGCTCTCAAGCGGGAGAGAGACGAGGCTGTCACGAGAGGAGGAGAGGGGATGGGTAGGATGTATCCGAAAACATTGCACTTCTTCACATCGATTTCAAACAATGGATTTGGATCGGGTGAAGAGAGTTGGTTAGAAACAGAGGAATTCATATTCCTCGGGGTGATAAGTACGGTTAAGCATGTTTATTGCAATGAGAATTCTCTTTCACATATCCTTCTTTATTTTTAGATCTTAATTTCATGACTGACTTATGTATAGTGCTTCACAGATTGTTGAGACTGACACACAAATAGTTGACCATAAATCTGTAGTACTTTAAGAATGCATGGACGCTTTATTCCAGAAATCCAGCATCTTCTTTGGGCTGGAGAATTGTTACTATCATTGTATGATTTTGTAATGTGCATGTTTATCAAGACTTACTAATAGATTCTCTTTCTCAAGTATACAGTCATAATGGCCGATTACAAGTGATGCCCAAACCTGATTTCTACCCCTATTTCTGCATTGTACTCCACACCAGTTGACTTCTGCGGGCACTTAGAGCTGTTTGGAGCGACGCAAGAAAGTTGAAACTATGAGAGAATGAGATAATGTTACTCTTAAATGCCTCAGACGAGAGAGAGGGGGGGATTTTTTGAATGGGAATACGATCTAGGTCATGACGAATATGGTTCACTCCACTCAAGCAACTTACGCTCGAGAGGCAGTCAGCAAGCCAAAAGGACGCCACGAGTGGACATTTGTGGCGAGCTGAGGACTGCGGTTGACGTGTGTAGATTGGAGAGGATACTATAAGAGGAGAGGTAGGGCTCGCAACATGCCCCACGAATGGCCAATAAATTAATATAAAGATGTAGGAACCCTCAACATGGCCAATAAATGGACAAATGAACTCTTAACGTGGTCAACGAATGGCCAGCGCATTAGGAGAAGAAAAGGGAATCTTCGTTGAATGAGCGCAGGTGATACAAAAGAGCGGACCCCAAAATACTCTCTGCGTTGCCACTGTCCTGATGAGGTCGAGTGCGAGGTGGTTTTATGCTGCTGACTAGCTTCTAACTCCATCGCTCCTTTGATACGCGCGTGGACTGTTGCTTGCTTCAGAACTATATTTTTAACTAAAATCTAATGTTTAACTCTCTTTTGTACCCAAAGAATTTTTTCTTGGATTTCACACATTATTAGATTTATCATATCGATTTTGAAATCTAGTTTAGACTGTTGTGAATACGTATGCAATCATATACTTACTTCTTTCTGTAAGTGTTCACTCAATTAACATTGTACTAATATTTAATTTGTGACCAAAACTACGTACGGCCACGTAGAGGATTACTTTAAGCTTTGGAATCAAGGATGCCGATCAAGGAATTGGAAGTAATGAACCCAAGGAAAAAGTAACCCAAAGAAAAAGGAGAAACCCTGGATTGGAATGGGTAATATAACTTTCATCAAGAACCACTTGCTTCGGCTATTAAAATTTTGTCACCCACTCTCATTTCGTACGTGCCAGAGTAGTTATTAAAAATTAAAATTTGTCTATTTTTTAAAAATAAAATTATCTTTCCTTTTTGAGGGATAATTTTCGCCCAAAACATTTTGCAGAAGATACAGCATCGGGTCTTTCACTTTCATAAGCATTTATACATAAAATTGATTAAATATCATATTTAATACTAGTAATTAGTTAAGAGATTTTTAATTAGTGATATTTAGTCCAATTATCATTATTGTAAACCCTTATTACGAAATTATTTGAATATTATACACTTATGTATGTTGTCACCATGTAAGTCCAGTAGTTTCGTGAGACCCCAAGCATACGATTTCTCCTGAGACTAAGTTCCTTGTGGGAGGACCTCTTCGCTGAGGTTTCTGTCAAAGTGTCAAAAGCATCCAAGAGAGTTCGCCCCCGGTGCCTGTTCGTGGCACTGACACAGTAGCGGCTACGGAGGAAATCTACCACCTTATAGAAACTATATTCTGTTTTCATATTGAGTGGATTTAAATTGTAATTTTCAAGTATGGTGAACTTATTTAAACTGAGATTTGGCTCACTAACGCATACCTTAATCGCGGATGTAGACCTTTATATATCAGGTTTGGAAATCTTTTATTATCATATAAATTTGTTTGTCTGGAACAAACCGCGTCACAGTAGACAGAACTACCTTTTTTATCATATTGAGAAACAATGTATTTAAACAAACGATTATGTAATATTTTATTTTCATAGATAACATCTTGTTAAAAACATATGGAATTGCCAGTCATAAATTTACTTTGAAACACCACGCATCCTTTTTGGTATTCTAAAGTTGTCATTTCCTTTACTCTTGAGTCATTCCTATGTATCAAATTTAAATATACAAAATACATTGAAATGATCACAAAAATAGATAAGAAATTATGTTAAAGGCTCCTCTTGTAGAATCAAAAATATTCCTACGACTGGTTTAATAATTCTTTTTACATTGGATAAAACTTCATGTGATTATGTTGTGTACATATCTTACCGTATAATTAACGTAATAGAGTAAATGAAAATTGTTAGTATGAAAACTCATTTCCAGCTGAAATGTAGACTCACGTATCTGAAGTGTCTGCAACTCGGGGATATTTGAGTCACAAAGAAATGTTATTCTTACACTCTACCACAAAAAAAAAAAAATTGTGTTTCCTCCATTAGAAAGAAGAAAAGAGTGTTTTCAAAAATCACTGATACAAAATCAAAATAATCACGTTATAGGAATATTTCTAAAAATTAAAGCAATCAGCTCTCGTATCACTTTCCTCCACTTCAAAATACATTAGATGTTCACACAAAGGAACGAAGGATAGGTATCGCACAAAAGCACGCGACAGAGATTGTAAGTTGGTTCCTGGAGACGACTGAACTTATGACCCTACAAATGATGGAGTGTTTAGGTGGGATGAACTTGAACGACGAGTGGGTTACTAACACCAGAACGGTCTTTAGAGGACAGACATCATTCGTCTACGCCACGTTATTAAATTAAATTCAATCAAATTTCCCCGCAAGGGTCGACCGTGGCGCTAGTAGTACTTAGTATGTGAGAGCGCGTGGGTGAAAACAGCTCGTCACGAAGTGATGCGAAGGACAGCGGTGCTATCTCCCTCTCCGTCTTGGAAGGGTTGTTTAATAAATATGCTAATGACGGGAAAGGGATTAAAGCTACGAAGGACGTCGAGGCAACGAGACGAGAGTGAGGACGAGTAAACAGAATGGAGGAGGAGGAGAGGGAAACGAGAGGAAGGTGTGGGGACTTTCATTCCGAAAGATTAGTTCATTTTTATTAATCTCTTGCAGCACTGTCCGACATATCTTAACCCGCGGGTCATTTTCGATATGCTTTCTATCGATCGGGTAGGCACGGGATGGGATTTGGCATAATGTTTCCCGACAAATAAAACAAATCTATCATATTTATTTCTTTTAACAAGATATTTTGATTATCAACAATAAATTTATATCATTTCAATTCGGAAAAATTGAAAAATATATTTCTTTATTTTTAATGAGTATTATTAATATTTGGTATTATAATAAAATGTTTTTATGTAACGTATTACGTGGTAATTCCTTATACAATTTTCAATTTTCTCTTAAAGAACATACCACGTCAAATATTTATTCTGACAGCATAGATTCATTACATTAAGTTGAGCCCTCGAACATTTGATGAAAAAAACTCGCGCGTCGTAAAAAAAATATCGCAGACCGCATGCGCACGGAAAAAAATAAGTTAGATAGCTCAGCCTAAAGTTAGCTGTGGCAACTCACGCGTTGGCAGTCTAGCGGACATACAGTACCATTAGCTGTCACAGTTTATGCTTAAGTCGAGAAAAAATATCGGAAGTAGAGCATGCAGATAGTCGATATCGACTCACGTCGAAACAATATTACATGCTTATTAATTGGCAACATTATCTACTATAGGTTATCTTTTCTTAACTTGTAGATTAGCTACTTAAGCTGTGATAGCTAATGCTGTACGCTATGATACAGAAGGTCGAAAATTCACGTCATAGCTGACGGATGTTAGCTGTGCGAGCTCATGTATTGTCTGTCCGGCTGGCAGTCAACACATCAGATACCCAAGGTCAGGTATTTTTTCAGTGCGGTCCCCGCGCCGCCATTTGGACAGCGTTGATCTATTGTATTGCCTTTACACTAAAATGACCAGATACGTATAAATAATGTAGTTATAAACCATGAAGTACAATAAGAATATGATCAATTGACTAATTAAATAAATATGCTACATTTATTCGTTTGGCATTTTGATAGGGAGACTGCGCAAGGCCGTTTTCTTCGTGCGCTCTATCAGTGGCTTTACGAATTGAATGTTGGTGATTGAATTGTATGATGTGAGAAAATGCTGATGTTGAGATAAAGTGAAGGATGAATGAAAGTGAATGATGACTTTTCCATTCTTTCTGAGATATTAATAAAAAAATCACCATAGTAACATTCATAGACAATCTACAATATATATATATATATATATATATGATGTTTTTCGTTTAGAAGTAGTATTTCTATTGATTAAACCATGAGGTTTAAGAGTTTCTTGGACATTAACGAATTAAAGATAGTAATTGGTAATAACATATGTTTTTACATTCCACAGAAATATTTTCTGTTATTTTACTTCAAATAGAGGATGCTTTTAATCTGAGAGAAACGTTTAGTGAATGATAATATTGACAGACCTTCTCTTCAAATAATACAGTGAATCATTGAAATCTTTGTTCATTTTCAGAAAGATATATAGTAAACTGAAACATATTTCTCTTTAAAGATGCAATTTATGTTTGGACTCGTTTTCATATAGCGACAAACCATACAGATCTCCCAGGAATTACAAGGATTTCCAACTTCCATTATCAGCTTTATGGATGAGGTAATTGCATAGAATGAACGTGAAATTGCATCGAAATTTAATGAATCATTAAGGTTAATACGAGTTTGAGTTTGGTGTTTTTAAAATTACTGCTATTTTTATGTTAGTTCTATCCTTCATGGTCCGTTGAACAGAAATAAACACCGAATTTTTACAAACATGCTATACAAAAATAACAATTAATTAGTTAATATTTGTTTCGTGATGCCACAGAAGTACAGGTTTATTTTCGTTCTCTATTTTTTTTTGTAATAACGTTTTGCAGTGTCAGAGGGTGTCCTTGCTTCGAACGTGTTGCTGAGTGAGAAAGGGTGAATCCGTTCCTTCGCTTCTCCTAGCTGGTATTATCCCTCGCCCTCTCTCAAGTCAAAGTCTCGTCGGTACCATTAGACTCCGCCGCAACTCAACGATCTTCCCAGAAATCCTTCCCCCTATAAACTTGGATACATGGAAGAACAAAATATACAGATCGATCCTCTCCACATCCAAACTTAAGAGTAACCTGAATGTAAAATGAGTAGAGTAATAAACTATCTAACCTCGTAATATCTCTGCTTTTTTCATTTATCAATATGTAAATAAGAAAAGAAACAAATACAGATTCACAGTATATTTAGATCATCAAGTGTTGTTATAATTGTACGTTCTCTTATTGATAGGATAAAGTCAATTATACTTTTATAAACAAGAAATAATAATACAATAATGAATAAGAGAAAATTCACATGTCTAGTTGATGAACTTATTTATCAAAACGGTTGAGCTGTAGGTATAGGAAATACAATATATGTTCAACAAAATGGCAAAATATCTCATCAATCAAATTTAAATCATTTGTATTTTAATACTTTTAATGATTTTTCATTATAGTATTAATGTTTACGTAACTACCTGAAATACTATGTTTTTTGCTTAACAATTGCCACCAAAATATGTTTTATTGACTTTCTTTGAATGATATTGATGTGAATATTTGCTATTCCATAATAATACTAATATGCTTCATCAAAAACGAAAACAGGAAGGTACTTGAACAAAAGTAAATAGGTAATACATGTTTTCGAGAACTATCTAGGAATTAACGTCTTAATTTACAAATTATGAAATATTATTGTAAAATACAACAGATGATTAGAATCGTGGAAATGCGTCATTTGATGAAAATTAATATAAGAATATATATTTTCAACAGCCGTTGCTATTTACAGCATTTTTGTAAAGAATATTAATATGAAATACGTAGATAAATTCTTCATAGTGTTGTGATCAAATTGAAAAACTAAAACATTCCTCTAATTAAGAGTTTATTCGGCTAACTTCTATTTCATTCGCGTTTGAGTAACGTGAAGAACTGGATGAATGTTCAGAAGGAAGGCACAATGAACCAAGATAATATGCGACAACACAATTCAGCATATTTTTTCCTGAGATAAGATTAACAAGATATGGGATGTCCCACTTTGACATATTCGATAGGAAATCATATTTATGATATCTTCCCATCAGTTATAAATGAGCGACAAAAACATAGAGGGTTATTTGTGCAATTCTTCTTCATTAACCTTTTGTAGAATATACCAAATTTACCTTTTACTGTTGTATAATAATGGAAATGTGACCCCATCACTAAAATAATCATTAAACTGCTCAATGAAATACATTAAGTTAGGATTTAAACCGCCTCGAACAATTGGGGTAAGACAATAGAATTAGGACTTGTCACGGAAGGACGGAAAAGGTCATGCATAAGTGGGGTTCTGGTCACAGAACTGCTTTGCAAATGTGAAGTGGTGCCAACGATGCATCAGCTTCTGGAGGAATGCCAACTACACAGATACTATTGTAATGTTGTGAATTTTTTCGAGTGTGGACAATGCGCTACCTTGAATCAGAGAGCTAAGTATCAAAATCTCACACTCCTGTCGTTTGTGAAATCATGTGATATGAGTGATTTTATTGCATTAGTTTATTTTAATATGCGTGAATTATTTGTATAATTGTATTTCAATTCATGTTATTCTTGTATACGTATCTATTATCGTTTCAGTGCTACAAAAATGTCTAATACAATTGAACCCGTTGGTCCAAGCCTCGCTAGTCCGAAAACACCGATAAATCAATGTACTCTCTTTCTGTTTATTCTGAATAAATCTGGTACATATATATTACACAAATATACATAAATATTACATTTTCCATTTCTTTAGTCTGTTATATTTATTTTACTATTTATGAACCGAATTTTCGTGAATCCGAACATGCAGTGGTCCCAATTACTATCGGATTAATTATTATAAAGCCATGACTTTTAATTGCTGCGGAGAACATATCAAAAATTGTAGATTAGTTTGCATCAGTGGACATTTTTATGTTGCGCATTTACACAAAGTGTGTGTTTCCTAATAAATAATAATTTAATGAAATAGTTTTTAAAAAGTGATATTTTTACAGATTGTGCAGGTATATTAACTTTACTTTTTTTTATGAAATAAACTTAAAGTATGAAAAATTATTCTTGTTCTGCGAATGATTACTGATGAGCTAGTGATAATATTCAACAATTTCTAGTTTACATGTGCAAAATATAATATGTTATTAATTTTTCCAAAACTTTACTAAAAAATGAGAATATACATTTTGAAGAATAACATTTATACTGTCAACTCAAAAATGATTCCGTACTTCCGTTATCAATACGAAAAATTTTATTTGCAGACACCAGCAAACGATAAACAAAATGGAACTTTTTGATAGGCGATAGTAGTTGGGATTAGCGAGGGTTTGCTGTACCTCTCACGACATTTTCACTGCGTCTCCTCCCAACATATCCCGTGCCACTCCGACCGCAATGGCCGCAGACGACCAACTTTCTGCCTCTCGAAGAAGAGGAACGTCGGAACCTTTCCTTTACGCGACGCAGCCTCTTCTCGGAAAGCTNTGCCTCTCGAAGAAGAGGAACGTCGGAACCTTTCCTTTACGCGACGCAGCCTCTTCTCGGAAAGCTGCCTTTGTACTTACGGAGGAGCGTCCCTCACATCGGGCGGCGCGGGGGCGCGACGACACAACATCTCAAGACTCGGACGCAAAGCTTCTCCGCAAAGCAGAGGAAACATTTTGAAAGCCTCCGACGCCCGGCTCCGAAGCTGTTGGAGCGCGTCCTGGTGATTGCGATGTCTACTAAAGGGTCGAAGCCAAAGGAACCAGGCGATCGGAAACTACGTTCGTTCTTCGAGATCCCACCCCATAGTATTCCGATAGGATCATCGATAAAGTGTGTATATCTATGTAGTTACAGTAGTAAAGAAGTAATTTATAGTCTCAACAACAATATAAATGTTTATATATGTTGGAAACATTATATGTTGGAGTTTTATAAAACTCCAACACACGCCTTGGGTCCACAGACAACCACGTTCTGCTGACAATTAACCAGTAAGATTAAAGAAGAATCAATAAAAAATACATCTTATTGTTGAGGTAAAATATCTGATTGGATGCTATGAAAACAATGTTTCATTGTCAAGATGACTTTTTATTGTTTAGATCAGTAATGCATTGAATTGCTAAGAAAGATTCATGCTATTCAATAATGCTATTCAAATAGTTATTCGTTGTTTCAGCATGTAAAAAGGACTAAAAATGAAAATTATGAAGATACAATACTTATTTCACACTTTCTCTCACCATCCGTTCCTCGTAGCCTTGAGCAGACGCCAGCCGATGTCAACGATCAATTGTCTGATTGGGATTTTGATCTGCAGTCAAGTCAGTGGCGCTCACTGTCAGTGGAACTGGGAACTTAATCTTTTCAACTATTCGTGACAGGTCGCTTCATACTCTTTTGATACCTTTACCTGCATGATCGTTTCAATCGTGTGTCTTGTTGGTTTTTTGAAACATAATCTCGCGCCGACGGCGAGGTACTCGCTTGGCGAATTTAGACTAAGAATTAATAAGAAAATAGGTGGTTCGGGGGTGGACGGCAAGTGCCACTCATATTAAATAAATGTATGATGGGAGTATATCGATATCAATAGAGAATCAAGTCCAATTTGATTCTGAGTTTACTCATCATTTGTTGACTTTGCCTCTCAGAGTCTGTAGGAACGCGAAGGAGAAATACTTTGAGATAACAGAAAAATAATAAAGAATTTATACCAATGATAACGCGTCAACAATGAGAGATTTTGACATTCTCGCATCAGCAGCCGTGCGCTAAATTCTCTGATATTCCAGCAGGAATGAAGTTAGAGAATTTTACTTCCCTGGAGTAACTAACCTACATACACTGTTGACTCGAAGTTAAGGGATGTTGATATTCTATAATTGCCCTATTTTAAGGGAATTATTTACTTAAATGGCAATAATTAAGAATGGTCATACTTGACTCAGAAGTCCTCCTGCCTTCGGAGAGCATTTTTCCTATTTCAGAAATGTCAAATTCTTTTGTCCTGGAGAAATAATATATTTCTGGATTTAATCAAGGACGCAATAAGCAAACGAGTAATGTAAAAATCCTTTATTCAGTAAATGCCTCTTTTTCATTTAAAAATATGATATTGAGTTCCACCATTTTGAGCTTGTATTTGATGGCAAGATAGAATTGAATGATGAATGTTTTTGGACATCACGCAGAGTTGGGTGGTTTTGCAATCTAAGCAATTTTATTTCAGTTTTAAATGGATGCCCTTCCCAATGGTACTACGTTGTACATAAACTGTAGATTTTTAGTTTAATGGGCATGATGGTCGAATCGCCCTACCTTCAGGTGATTTTAGATAATACAGAAATTAATAATCTCAATTATAAAGTGATCATATTGATTCGAAGTCCACCTGCCTTCGAGCACCTTTGACTATTGCAGAATTTGGCTATTTGACCAGTCCTGGGGAGATAAATGTACAGTATTTCTTACTCTTTTGGTAACAAACAAACCTTTTGAACGGCACGTGTATACGTTCCCTTTAAAGTTTTGACTTGTATCATGCGGATTTTGATCTGGAAAAGTCTTGACAACCCTAGTTATTTTCCAATCAAACGGAACCGGAGAGTCATTTTCTGTTAAGCATTTTGATGCTGTTCGCCACTTCGATCTATTTTGGAGTACTGACAAGTAGTCAGCTGACCAACGTTTCCATAAATAACGTAAGTGGTTTTTCAGAGCCATGTACCTTTGCATAGGAGTAAGGCATTTTTGGTCGTCTTGAGTGAAGGGTAAATTTTTTAAGGGATTGCCTTTTGTCAGGTGCTATGGGGTTATAACCTCCACGTCAACATCATTTGTAGGCTGGGTTAATAAAAGACGAGAATTTAGGTAGGTTTTGATTGTGGATAACATGCTACGCAATTCTAGGAAGGATATCACATTTTGCCCTAAGGTCCACCTCAAATGATATTTCAAGGATTTGATAGCTGCTTCGACCAGACTGTTTCTATGAGGGCTGTACGGAGGGCAGAAAATCCACTGAGTATTGTGATTACTTAAAATTGATCCCATTGCCTCTTGATTGTCTTTCCTTGAAATGAAGCTTAGAAATTCTGCAATGTCTTTACTAGCTTTAACAAAGGTTCTAGCATTGTCAGACATGATTGTCTTTGGAAAACCGAACCGGGATTGAAACCTTGTTAGACATGCGATGAAGTGTTGAGAGATTCGACTAAATCCAAACATACTGCCTTTGAAGAATGACAGATGAAAACCGACACATAGGCCTTCACAACAGCCTTAGATCGGGACAACCCCATGAGAACATGTAACGGTCCTGTGAAGTCCACCGAAATATGAAAAAAAGTTGAGAAAGGTGTAACCCGAGTTAGCGGTAATTCACCCATTAATTGTTGAGTTGTTTTTCTCTCAATTTTAATACAGGTTAAGCAGCGATTTGTTATTTTCCTTACTAGTTTGTTCAGCGATATTATCCAAAACCTGGATTTTATGGCAGAACTCAGCAACTGGGGGTCGCATGTAGATATCTCAAATGATAAGCTTCTGCAATTAATTCAGGCAAATGGTTATCGTACTGTAATATTATAGCATATTTTTCTTCAAATGCCAGATAAGAATGTTGTAACCTTCCTCCCTTTCTTATTAAACTTTGATCATCAATAAATGGAAATTAGCCAATTAACTTACTACACTCTGACAGTTCTTTTTCAGACTTCAATGTCTTTATTTCATTATGAAAGATATGGGACTGAACCTCCCTAACTATTAGTTTTAGTAATTGATTTAACTGTGTTACTGTCAAGGGAGCTATGTTCTTGGCCTCCTTTGTTATTGTAGTTCTGCAATTCTGAATGAATCGGAGGCAGAAAGCAATAGTTCTAATAAGGAAATGATACTTTGAAAATCGCGCTATTACTTTAATTAAGTAAAATTTATTTTCTTTCTTTTTTACAACTTCATTATCGAGCGCGTAATATAACTTCATTGTCGAGCGCGGAAGGATGAATATATTTTGATACGGTTACAGAATTTGTTTCGTCAGACATTTTTTCCATGTCCTGGACATTTTCTCTTCCAAGATTATCAGGGCCATATCGCCACAATACGAGGAGGGCAGCTACAGACATCCCTTGGGTCAAAAGGTCTGCTGGATTCTCACAAACTTTCATATGCGTCCAAACTACATCTCTAGACAAGGTTCTAATTATCTGATTCCGATGAGAAACAAACAGAATTATCATTCTTTATCCAGGACAAGACAATAGTACTATCAGTATAAAGATAAATGTTTTTAAATAGTATGGGAAGATTCATTCGCTCCCTGTCAACAAGTTTGACTAGTAGCACTGCTCCATGCAACTCCAAATTTGGGGTTGTTAATTTCTTTTCCTGACTAAACGGCAATGACAACTGTAAACGCCCTTCAGGAAGTATGACAGTGTTAGTCTTGAAATGTAACTCTGCCGGGTCTACCGATAATTTTTCATCATTCTGGTTAATGCATACTAGCTCCCAAAATGATTTTAACTGCTCGTCAAGGGCTTTATTTAAGTTAGTTTTATCCTGCACTGTGAAATGACAAGAAGATTCTCCGATCACCATTGAAGGTATTGATCCATCATTGATAAAACCCAGCTTCGTACTGATAAGCGAAGGAAAGGTTTTAAAATAATATTTTTGTTGAGAAATATTTGAGAAAATACAACGCATGTCAACTGGATCGGATTTAAATAACTGAGGGTCTGCTAATTTGACTTTATTAGGGAGAGAAATCAAAGGGAGTTTAACGCCCTTAATAGGTAAATATGCAGATACTTTTGGAAGAACGACACACTTGATTTTACTAGAATACTTGTGGTGGAAGAAAGAGATAGTTACCATCGTAACAGAATTCGATTCAGTTTTCAGTGAGTTAACCGAAGATAATTTAGTCTCTTGTTTAACTCTAATCAAATGTAATATCTGAACTAATCTTTCTGAAATAAAATTGACATTGAACTGAGTCAATGAGAGCTCTTACAGAAATTTTGTGACCCAAGCATCGCTAACATACACAATTGCTGTCGGCAAGATCACTGCCTTTTCAATATCAATAGAATATTGTATCACAGCTTGTCTGAGGTACATTTTACTTGATTTGAAATGATTTCTTCTATATGTAATAAAGAATGTTTTCCCTTGCAGGATAGACAAGCTTTATTTTAACAAGAGTGATTTTTTTGTAAAGGGAGATAGACAAAATAATAATAGTTATTCCTTACAGTTTTTTTCCTCCTTTACAGATAATTTTAAAAATTCTGGACATTTGTACAATCTATGAAACGGTTCTGAACATAGGAAGCATTTTGAAGGAAACTTATGGGTTGCAGAATTAACCCGATGGTAAATTACCTACCTCCTTTCTCTAATTTCTCTTGATCCACACCTCTCCTGACTGTCTATGCGATTTACAGAGGAATCTATGGACATTTCCAATATCTTAACACGTTTTTCAAGAAATTTTATCGAGAGCTTTATATCACCTGAGCCAGATGGGAATTCCATAAACCAGACTTTTCTCGTTTCCAAATTAATTTTTTTCTAAAAGAATAGTTTGCAACAATATTTTTTCTAATCCTGAATCTAATAGCAATGCATTTATCTCATTGATGTGGGAGGCAAACTGAAATAAACCTTTTCATGTCATGCAGACCTTTAAATTTTAAGGCGGACATTTTAATCATTTCTGAACAATGTTTCATTGCTATTTTATTTACATCATGGTATGATTCAATACGTTTTTGCCAGCATTTGGTAATGATCAGATGTGTCATAGTTGTCTTATATCCTTAACGCATCTCCTCTTAGAAATGAAATCAAATAATGCATCTTTGCTCATCCGTTAAGCTTTTATTTCTTATAATTAAATCATAAAACAATTTGGAAAATCGAGTCTAATTCTCTAACTTGCCAGAGAAAATCGATATTAAAATTGTAGCAAGCCTGATTAAGCTATTAAGAGAAACATTTTGTTGTGGTGCGTTTTGAGACTTAACAGGGTTAGTGCTTCTAGAATTCTTTATAAATAAGGTAATGTTATCCTTTGTACGAAGATACAGTTCAGATAACAGACCTTGGGTAATATGACATCGGATTCCTCCATTAGTTTATTTATTTCAACCCAAACTGTTCCTAAATGAGTCAATCTATTTTCATCTTGAATCACAGACACATCACCCTTCTTATGAAAGGATGACAGCTTGTGAAGTAATTGATGAATATAGGATAATTTTACATCAAATTTTTCTTTAACTAAGGCATGATGACTTGCAACCCAGTTGACAAACAATAGTTTAAATACCTTCTAGACATAGAACAATGAATAATACAAATATTAAACTCTTCTCGAACAGCTAGAATTCAATGTATTTTAACCTAACACTTGAATGCAGCTTATTTATGGACAACCAACTTCTATTAGACTAGAGATTTGTAGTAGAAAAATATATTACAAGATAACATTTACCTCATCTTTCCTTAAATTTTTTTTTATTAAACAACATGAGAGTAATCAAATATTACTCTAACAGCTGTGTAGTACATGACATAGTATTGAAAGACGAATACACAAGGAAGAAAATTTACTTGATAGTTTCACAGAATAATTGAGAATACAAGAATGATTGTAATATCTAGAATAATTCAATACATTGTCCTTCATACTCATCTGAAGAGTCAGGATCTTCCAAAAATCTAAAGGTCCCTGGTTCGATCCCGGGTTTCGGCACCACTTTATGTACACAAACATAAAACTCCAACACACGCCTTGGGTCAACAGCCAACCACGCTCTACTGACAATTAACCAGTAAGATTAAAGAAGAATCAATAAAAGATACAGCTTATTGTTGAGGTAAAATATCTGATTGGATGCTATAAAAACAGTTTCATGGCCAAGATGACTTTTTATTGGTTAGATCAATAATGCATTGATTTGCTAAGTAAGATTCACGCTATTCTATAATGCAATAGTTATTCGTTGTTTCAGCATGGAAAATTACAGGTGAGATACTGGTATGAGGTGAGATGATCCGTTCGTTCAAAGATTCAGCTCGGATCTTTGGGTTGATGTCGAGTTGATGATTTTGAGTTGACGTATAGTTGAGGTTGAATTTGCTGACCGCTTATCATGTGACGATTCAACGGCGTGCCGATTCCCTCACGAGACAATCATTAGGTTGACAATCATTAATTCCCCCAGCTGTCTCCTGGTACAAACTGAAGGAGAAGTCGTCGGCTTGCTTGTCGAATCATGAGAGTACTAAAACATATTTGATGTTGACTCCTCGGACGAGTTTCTGCCGAGAGTGAGTTGTCCACATGTCGTGGTTCGCCTTTGGAGACTCGCGCTGCTTGCGCGATTGGTTGGTCGGTAGTTCGATTGATTGATTGATCGCGAGACGTCACAGGTTGACCGTGTATCGATTGTTCATCTGGTTCGGTAGCGTGAAAATTACGTAATGTCAAGTTATTGTAAATTGTTCTGGCAGCCTCGTGGATTCCAGTATAATTAATAAACGAGTCTGTCATTAATTAAGTCAGTCATACTATGTCCAACCATTTCATCCATTTTTAACTCAAAAATCGTAAATTGTGAATGAACCTATGAGGTTTCAAGAAATTTTTCACAGAAGTTCAACAATCGAGTGATGTCACTCAATTGGCACAAAGAGCAGAATGTCCACAGATTGTTCACTTGTCTAATGACACGATATCTAAAATGTCTGAACAGTTACTTCATCGTTTATTCTTTTCTGTTATATTTAATCCTTCCTTTTTACTAATATTATGAAGAGTAGTATTTGGGTTTTGAAATAAAAACATGTCCTTATAAAATTAATCATATAGTGAAATTGATAGGGACTGTTATGCTTTTTGCCTACAGGAACCAGGAATTTATTTTCTCGGGACATTTCTGATGCTCCTTATTTGGTTTTCGAGTTATAAACGCACAGAAGTATTTGGATTAACGAAAGTTCATTTTATATATTTGCTATCTGAATACCCTCAGCATAACTTGTTACTTTTTGTGATTCTTATACAAATGTTCTTTCAAAAACCCTCATTGCTATCCCCACGGACCTACACCTTGCATTGTAAAGTTATATGTTCACTTAACATCATATGTTTTGCTCTATAACTCACTTTAATGTTTGTTTTGTAGATGTTTGTGGATCGGTAAATTGTCAAAAAGTACAATATTAGGTTGAAAGACAATATTCGAAGAGAACAAGAGGAAAGGATAACACTTATTGTATACTGACATCTAAAACAAGAAAAATTAATCAGTCCTTCCCCTGAATTGATAACAGGGGAAGGACTGATTCAATTTATAGTTGAAAAATGTACTTCACTTCACAAATATTAATTTCATGACGCGTTAATCATTTACTTGTGAATAATGAAGTTTATAGTTTCTTCAGTGTGATCCTTGACATGTCATTTTATGAATTGTTATCCATCAAACTTCGTGAATAGGTGTGAAACAAGCCGGAGAAAAATTGAAACTATTATTAATATTTTGTAAAAATGAGAACCTTTAAAGTTGTTATAATCGTATCCCACTCCTGACACAATCTGTCGTGGGGCGACGATTTCCTACTGTTGAAATCTATGCGCTGGGATTTAGGAGGTAGCTGGTAAGTAGGGAAGGGAGTGCGCTCTTAATCAATGTAAGAGAAATGACAGGCTCATTCCCCGAGTTGGACTTACTGTGAGTTTTTTTCACCCCCACGCATAAATCAGCAGGCGATGACGGGAGACTCGCACTGGACTAATCTGGGTCGTTCAGGGTAAGGAAAATGGGTAGGGCGTTTCACAGCTGGACCAAGTTGGATCAATCAGAGAGAGGGTAGATATAGGATGGAGTGCTCCCTCGACAAATCTGGGTCAATCGGTAGGGCGGTGTGACGTGCACTACTTTTTATGGGAGTTGCTAGCTGAGATTTTTTGGCATAAGCGCCAATCCGGCGCTTTTAGCGACGCGATATTCAAAGGGGCCCTTCTCCACAACATTATAGACCACAGGATCTATCACATAAGGTAGGTTATTCATATTAATCACCCAGTGAGATAGTTCAATAAGGGATAATGATATACGGGTGAACAAAGAAAATATGTTCATATAAAAAGTTTTAATGTTTAAAAAATTGACTCCACTAGTTTGCTTTACCAATTGGGAAATAGGGCATCTAACACATAGGTAATTACTTATTAAAACAGTTTGGTAAAATTTTTTCTTGTGTTACAATTTTCTACTTCAGGAATTTCGCAGAGGAATTTTTTTCGTGTTCCAAAAAAATGAAATAAAAAAATATTCATGAATTGAATTTAAACGAAGAAAAATGCTAAGATGAACAAAAATGTAAGCCTACTGGCCATGGAGTTTTTGTGGTTTTAAATTACAATGTTGAGAATAAATACAATATTGACTTGATATTGATGTTGCATAAAATCCTGTTGAAATATTCTTACTGGTTGTCGTGTGAGAGCAAGTGTATGCGTCGTAAGTTGTGATCCATAGAGAGAGAATACATTGCTATAGATGTGAAATGTTTTATAACAAAATTGTAGGTCCTTCATATTATAGAACACATGACTTCACTGTTGAAGCACTATAGGCTTTTTGACGAGTTCTTGACGAAAGTTTACAGAAGTATTGAAAACGTTATGATCCTTCAAAATAAAAAAGAGGTCGAGAAATAATACTTTTGTTCCATCTGTTCTACAACATCATAGCAATTATCAAACTTATTTAATTTGAGAAGTTTCATTATAATCTTTAGACTTGTTTAAATAAACAACTGTGTTAAAAATAGTAAAAAACTGAGTATGATGTCGTAAAGTGTCATAAGCTAATATACTGTCCGGAGACAAGAAAGGAACCATCCCATTAGTCCCGATCAAGTGCTCTAAGGCAGTGGCGGATTTATCATTTCTGCTCCTTCAGTCAAAATCATGTCATGAGTCTTCCTAGTTAGTTACTTGTTATAATATCTAAAGAATACTAATAAAATATATTTAATACAATACAAGAAACTTATTTAACAAAAATATACTAAATACATACTATTATATAATCTTTAAATTATTCCGAAAAAATTGGTAATAAATTGCAAGTATTAAAATAACTCAAAATATGAAAGTAACTTTTTATTTAATAAGAGAATTATTGAGACTGCTACCTTTAGATCAGATCCTAAATAAACAATCTATAAAATCCGTCAAATACCAAATTTATTTAGATTCACTTCCTCGCATTTATGATAAAGAAAGCTCCTGTAAAATCTCCTGTATTTACTACACATACTTCACACACATACTACAGTAAACTTCGTAAAGTAGCTTTGTAGCAAAGACGGCGCGAGGGATTCAAACTTGTTTCTTGAGCGAAGGTTACATGAGCTGCTCTTGAGATATTGGGTTTATGAAAGGAGTTGGATTCTGGGTTAATAGCGGCTTTTCCCACCTCATGCATCAACTACTTTTTACTTTTACTAAGGAATGTTACGTGGTGACTTTGGATGGAACAGAGATATCTCACACGAAGTGAACAACCAAAAAGGAATTCAGTGTTTCGAATTTTTTTCTTCTTAAATTTTATGAGGCTTGTAGTCTAAAATGTGTAAATTCAAATGAATTCTTCTATTATGAAACTTAACCTTCATTGAGGTATCAGTATATTTCGCTTCAAATATTTTCAAACAAAATGATGATCTTTTTTTTTTTTTTTTTTTTTTTGCTTCACTACGATGTATGATATGCTTTTTAATTTTTCTATGAATTTAACTCATATAAATAAGTAAACCGCATTGCTACACGCTTAATAAATATCGTCTAAATAATAAATATTTATTTGTGACAACATTCGGTTGTTGGGAACGTCATCGAATCACTGATATGTATAGATGGTCGTCGGATGGATAACTTGTGTTTTTTTTTCTTTTTTATCAGCGTCGATACGAAGTTTGACAATAAATAAATACTTCAAAATATCCTTCCTATGAGCATTCATATCTTAATCGTTTTCTTTCATTTTGCTACAATTGAATTTCTCTCTGATTTACATTTTAACATAAAAAAAACACTACAAATAACGTTGCCACCATATTTTTTTCAAGTCGCCAAAATTTGTATCCATTCCCCACACATTACCCTGCTTTAGGAACCTCTCTATTGCAGAAAAAAAACACTGCACAAGTCGCCTAGACGGTAGCCACTGGTCTCACGGGGAAATACCACGGAGCAGCTGACACCATCAGCCTGCTTTGACCCGTCGGTAAACACAGGGATACGGTCCCGGTGTTTGTAGAGTATCAGCTGAAAGTATACCCTCAACATCGGAGCTGGAGTGTTCTTTTTGTCATGATGCAGAAGATCGAAAATAATCTTCGGCTTGTGCAAAGCCCAAGGGGGAGACTTACTAAAACCTTGGCTACTGTCTAGGCGACTTGTGCAGTGTTTACACTGCTGAGTGCTACGCCATATTGCGAGCATTGCGAACTACAAAGTGCTTCCGCGGATCACATTTCCTGATTTGTTCTGATTCACTGAGTGCCCTCCAAGCAATGCAGAACATGTATCCAGCTGATAAGCTGATCCAGAACATCCAGGATGTGCTTTTCTCACTGCAAAGTGATGGAAAGAACATAATGTTTTGCTGGGTTCCCGGACACGTGGGTATCAGAGGAAATGAGGAAGCAGACGATTCCGCAAAGACGGCATGCCTCAGGAATCGCGTGGATTTCTCCACGGTTCCAAAACGAGATCTCCTAAATTCCGTCAAGTTGAGGATTTTGCGTGAATGGAGCAATGAGTGGTTAGCTGTTGAAAGGAATAAGCTCCGACTTATCAAATCTTCTGTTAAGTCATGGAGCAGTTCCTGTAGGCCAGCCCGGCGCGACGAGGTCTTGCTGACCCGCCTGCGCATAGGACATTGTCCTCTCACTCATAGGTATCTCTTACTACTTGATGATGAACCCGTTTGTGAGGAGTGTAGCTGTTCTCTGACAGTGCGTCACCTACTAACTGATTGCAGAAGATACTCAAGTATACGGAGACAAATTGGTCTGGCTGCAGATTTACCAACAATTCTCGGAAATGAAACGGTTAATGTTAATAAACTATTGAATTTTATGAGTAGATCGGGGCTCCTCCCACAAGTTCTCGGGAGGGTTTAAAATTTTCATTCCCTTTTCATCTTTATTGTCTTCTTTGTTTTCATCGTTCGTTTCTGTAATTCGAAAATATAATATTTAAAAATTGTTTTCCTTTTTTGTGATATAATGTATTGGTATTCTGTTTTCTTTTCTTTCATCTTTCTATTTAGATATTTGTTGATTTCAGGAGGGTTTTTTAGTGGGTATGGTCGAGATATTCGGCGAGTCCCACACACGGGGAAGAGTCACTGCGGCTCTTCTCTATGGTGCGAAACTGCATTTTTCCCTACTTGCATGCGCTCTAATGACCTTGGATGTTGACGAGCCCTAAAGCCCCACCAAAAAAAAATGCAGAAAAAAATGAAGTGAGGTACTGTTGAACGCACAGCATTCCGCCTCTTGCAACATCATTCGAATGCTCGACTGTCATATCCCGCAAAACACTCCTGTAGTGCAGGTTGCCTCACTGCTTCGTGTGGCAGGGGAGAGATTCTCACATGAAGCGTGCAGTCGAAGTTCCTCGTGCATTGAAAATACAACGCTTCTCTAAAACGCGATCATATTCTCGACAGATGTTGTGCTATGTTATCAACGAAATTTTAAAGTATTATTTTATTTATTTATACAATAAATCTATTTTAAGAGGTTAATTAAAATAAATAATTCTCAACACGGTAACAGATTATTTAAAATATTCAATATATTTTCTCAAAGCCTTATATTTTCCTGAATTCATGTCTTATCCAAAGTGAAGTTCATTTCATGTCGAATCAAATGTTTTATCTTCCATTCTTTCTTTCTTATTTAAAGGCTTTAAATTGGAAACATACGTCTGCTTTACGAGAGAGCGCAAACTTACATAGCTTCTGTAAAAAACGAAATTGTCAAAACGTAGTGCAATATTTATAAGACATGAATATTACAAAAATATATTTTAAGGGGAATTTCCGAGTATTATTTCCTTATATTATAATTTCTAGTATGTTAGGTTGATCTAGTTACCCAGGAATCGCAAATAGATTTTTTTTTCTCACACACGTAGTAAAGGGAAAATATTAAAATTTTGAAAATGTCTTGAAAACTACTGACACGAATTCTAATATCTCTATTCTAAGACGAAATGTAAATTTGAATATTCGGGTTAGAACACTTTTGTCATTTTTTATTTGTCCTTAATTAGCGTGTCTTTGAACGTAGTAAATCGTGAGTTTCCAAATAATATTATTTTGTAAATCTTATATTTTTTTAAATTTCATTTAAAGAAGAATAACAGAAATCTTTGTTTCAGTTGTGACCCTTGGAGATAATCTCATATACGGTTCTTCTAAAAACGCGGAGTATTTTTGACGCGGAAGCTGAGGGATTTGTTCATTTAATAGGGAAATGTTGTCCCTGAACTTCAAATTCTTTCCCTCTCACCCCCGCCCCCCAACTCTCCAGGGCACTGCA
>NNCF01129781.1:181901-196280 GCA_002313205.1 Laupala kohalensis | reverse complement strand
GGCGTCGGGATCGAAAAGAACAAGAGGTGACCAAGGGAGATCAGGAAAGAGAAAGGAAGGAGCATGGCACAAGTAAGTGGAAGTAATGCCAGACTCAGCTCGGGGCCCCGTGTTCGCCAAACACGTACTTACTCGATGTAAGTCCCCTGGGGGGGCTTACAATAGAGAGGACTGAACAACGTATATGAGAAGAAATTTGCAATGTTTATCTACTAGTTTAAGCAGCGAGTGCTGGACTTCATTAATACTGGTCTTCACGGCAATTTTCTGACAATTTTCTTTATCTTGAATTGTTACCCACTTCTAACACAAATACTGTAATTATGAGTAGTTTGCAGACGCAATTGAAATTTTGTACAAGGATATAATTCAGACCCTTCAAAAAAAAGGTTTAAATTTATCGTCCTTAATCCACACGCATATATTTTGATCTCGTGTTATAAAAAATTGAACGACTCGTTAGTCCGTTTTCCATGTTTGTTATGTTAGCTTATCATCATAGTTTTTGTCATAAGAATGTCCTAAAAGAATACAAAAATTGTATTAAAAGATAGCTGTTCTATTGATTTTATTGAAAAAAATCCACATTTATTGATAAATCACAAAGATGAATAATGAATGCTTAGCATATACGTACACGTTGACGGAAAACAATTGAAAATTATTTGCTGTAGAGATAGAAAAACCACGTCCAGATCTGTACTCCGTATTATATTATTAATTCCCCTCATATTTTTCCTTTCCTCGTAGGTTCACTACTATTCTTATGCAAAATCTAGAAATTAATATGTAAATGTTCTACGTAGAATGAAACGAAGGGAATTATTATGATAAAGCTTGTAACGAGATGTTCGAGCGCGAGTGTTTTACATACCAGGGTAAAAACGGGGCTTAGTCTAATCACGTCGTCTTCATTTTCTGAATTGATATAATTCATCACTTCCCTGTCTCCTGATTCGTTATGAGATTCACAGACTTCACGTTCCCTCACTCCTTCGTCGAGTTGGTGCGCTTTGAGGTGGAGGAACCGATAAGAACCGATGCCGCCACTACTATGTTTCTGCAAACATCATCTCACTGTCGCAAATTATTAAAAACATCTCCCTTCCCACGCGTTACATCATCGACTGAGCCTACGACCCACGCATCCTAGGCCTTGTCAAACCACACAGCTCCTTGTCTTATTTTCAATTGTCACTGCGACTACCAATATAATATGAATTTTAAAAAGGCAGTTACATACTGCGTATGACCACGTGGAGGACAATAAAGTAATTTACTGGCGTCTTGGTGACATATTGCCAACCCATTGGAGAGACATTGCCCTGGATGAAGGGACGAGGCAAAAAAAAAACTGATCCTCAAAGTGATCTTTTTTTGGTGTCGGTTAAAAAGTACGCGATGCGTTATTCGCAGAAGTACGGATCCTTGGTCAGATAAATATGAAGGTTCAGAAGGGCGTCTCCGGAGTGTGAGCTGATTGTTAGATCTTTGTAACCCGCAACATACGAGTACCCAACCATGGAGGAGTGTTGGCCAAGTGAAAATTGCGACGGACCGGGATTCGAACCCGGGACCCTCTATCATGACCGCAGGTGTGCTTTCACTACAGGGAGACATTTATCCCTGTATGCGTATGTAACGCACGTTCACCTGATCAGGTCATGTGGATGCTCTGTGGGGGGTTTTAGAAGTCGAGACCGGTAGTGCAGTGGTAGTTCACCTGTGGCCATAGTAGTAGAACCCGGGTTCGAGTCTCGGTCCTTTGAAATTTTGCACCTGGCCGTAGACGATGCAGATGTTCTTTCTGATTACGTCATGAGAGTGCCAAAGGCGATATGTTTTCGATGATCAGTACTTGGTAAGCGCTGGAAATGAATAGTAGAGCACTCCTCCTGGTCGACTTGTGACAAGTCTACCTCTCGTGGCCAGGTCCTCTGCTCTGATCCCGGGTCTCCTCCCCCGTCGAAAGCGTATTGATTCGCAGGGCGAGAAACGCCACTGAAGAGCAACGTGGGAATCTGGCAGAATAGAGCGCACAGACGTCATCCTCCACCATCAACGTGACTCCTATTCGACGTGCTCAACAACATCAACATTGCGGATAACGACTGTCCTATTTGTTTATTTGTATGTATCGTCAATTTATCGATGTAGATGCCGAGAGCGAGCAAAACGCATTTGATCTATTATTGTTTCTCGTTATGGTAGAAAAAGCATGCCAGGCGCTTGTAAAGCACAAAACCATTTACGAAATTTCAATAACATTGTCTATTCTATTTAAAATAAAAATAGTCATTAAAACAGCAATTCTAGAATTATGATTCATTAAAGATCATAATTACACGCTTTAAATAGTACAATGTATTTCTATATGCTCTCTAGTTTTGTGAGAGTTTTCGTTGAATATTTTTATTAAATGTCCGAAAAGTCAAGATAAGTTTCGTACTGTTCTTTTTTCTATTTAATTTGTGACACGTGTGATATTTTTATATTGATACCAAACATTGCATAAATTTTTTCATACACGTTCCCAAGTCAGCAATATGGAGTCACAATAAAAAGTTCTATGAAACGTGATGTTACTTTTTGCTTAGCCCTCTTTATTTTGCTATTTATATTCTACATGTTTATTAAAGAAGTTATCTTGTTCTCTATTCCAATTGCTTATTAAAGGAATCCTTTAACTAATGTTGACATATAAGCTCTCAGCAATTTGCAAATTCCTTCATATGGTTTTTGGAGGACAGATATTATACTTTAAATCATAAATTAATAATTTTTACGGTGCAATTCACGCTAAAAGACGATCTATACCCTTATATAATTTGGTATTTTAGTAAAAATAAATTTCAATTAGAAATATAACTTACTGTTGAGTAAAAATAAATCAGATGTATGATAAATCGTATTTGATGAAGTAGCATAGTAAAAAGCTAAGTTTCTTTGTCGGGTACGGAAGTTATTTGTAAAACCACTTTTTCGAAATGAGGGACCACCAAAATAGATATTTCTATTAAAATCCCGGGTTTAAATTATCTTACGGTTCCTTCGTGAATGACAAAGTAATAAACTAAAACTAACTTTTTTGTTGGCCCAGAATCACTAGGTGAACTTTCTTACTTTTTATATTTGAAAGTAAAATAAATATTCAGAATATTGTTTCAAAACATTCAGCGATTCTTCAGTCACCTAAAAGTGGTATATAAATGTAATTTCGTTGTAGGCAGAAGTTGGTGTATATTCGTATATACAGTGCGTTTTCTGTCCTTATCAATGTTTTATTAATATCATCTCTTTCATTTATTTAACATTCGTGTATTTTATCTCTATTTGACCCATTTACACACCTAAATAATAATCAAACTCCTCAAAACCGTAAACTAATGTATAACAAATAATGTATAATAGTAGACAAATTATTTTGTTCCGTCTATACCAAACTTTCAAGTGAAATACCACTAAAGCAGATGTAATATATACTAATTATACTTTGTGTTCGGAAAATTGAAGCAAAATTATCACAGTCTTTTTTTTAATTATTTAAAAAATACGTCGACATTTATGTGAAGGTAATTACCTGTATTACGGTAAAAAAATTAGATTACGTCAGATCTCGCTTTCGAATTTTTTTACGATTACAAGATTTTCATATAATACGTATTTGAAAAAGTAAAACCATCAGACCAGAGGTTTCATGCATAAGAGTCCTTACGATTTCAAGATTGTTTCATTCAAACACTGATCCTGCAAAGTTTAGATTTTATTAGACAAGTCGATAGACAATATTTTATTCTTTATTTTTAAAAATACAGGACGTTCAAAAATAGTCGCCAAGTCACTCATATTGTCTTAACATCATACAATAATGTACTTATATTGACTCAATGAACAGCAGATTGAATTATTATATTTATCTTAATCATGCATATCTTATTTATCTTATTGATATTAAAAATATTAACGACTACCATCAATCTTCTTTATTCAATAAAAACATATACAATATAACTTTGACCCACACTCATAAACTCACCATTGTCATACTCTTATTTCCCATTTCTTCGGGGATCAGGTGCCTCATTCTCGCCTCATAGCATAGCAGAGCATAGGAGGTTTACGATACATTGTAGTCGTTTGTATTCAATAGAAATTTTGAGTATATATTGGATCCTTCATAATTTAACGCTACTCACCCTTTATACAGAAATAAAAATGCAAGCTTTTTTACATATTTAAAATATAATTTCAATTACAAAAATGTTTATTTTAGTTACAAGACACTTGAATAAAGTATCAAATATGGAACCTATCACGATAAAACGCCTTACTCTCGTCCCTGTATCCAATTAAATATGTAATAAATGATATATTATTAATAATAAATATACTATGAAAACAGAAGTTAACTATTACACGAAGTACTATGAGCTACTTCACTCTCGTGTATGTGTAGGTTCAATAAAGACAATTCAATAAAGAGAATGTTGCCGTACAAGTCACGTTTATTTTATCATAACACTTCAACACGTAGTGGTCACGAGACTTGTATTCTCGATGACAGGTAATTCTCGAACAATAACTAAAAACGTCATCGCATATAATATTCACATTTGCAACGATATGAAGAAGTATAGACGTAATTTAAAAAGAAGCACATATAATACACAACAATATCTTGAAAGAAAAAAAACTATAAATAAAAATGTGTATGAATACTTACTAAAAGCTCTGTACAAGTATACAGGTAACGATTTAAGAAAAGTTTCTGAATGTATTGAATTTATCTTGAGAGAGAAAACGGGAGGTGGGAACCTGGAGGAGTGGGAAGAGCGAGGGAGAATTTGAGCACGTGTTACATTCGCTTGACCGCTGACAGCTCGCCCGTTCCACTCGTGCGGCGATGATAGCGCGCTCTTCAGTGAGCTTTACGCCCTTTCGCCCGGTCGCCTGTTCGGCAACGTCTCAGGAAATCTATCGATTCTCTCGACCTGATTTCTCTCATCGTAAGTAGTGACCAAACCTTCTACTTTTTGTCACTCGCGATGTAAGTGAACTTGGATAATTGTTGTATATATTTCTTCCACGTACCAATACATGGAGAAATGTGTTAACTTGGGGTCAGGTGAAAATGGCGACAAGTCAGGAATCGAACCTGGAACCCCGCTATGATCGCAGCGGTCTTGACCTCTACACCACCCGTTCGCCTTCCACAACTGTAGACCAATGTCACAAAAACCCGTGAACTGTTAGCTCGACTCCAGCATTTGTGTTTGATTAGACTGGAGGAACCCTAAGCTCGTATTTCGACAAATGCGCTAAATACGATTTTGGGTGCAATACTGATTGACCTAGTCATACAAAAATGGGCACTACGAACTACGAGGCGATGCAAAAGACGACTTGTATTCGAGGGGAAGGCAGTGTTACGGGATGACAGGGAATGGAAACATAAAATTATGAATTTGCTTTTGAAGACTTCGCAGGTATTACGGGAGAAATCTTCAAAAGAAAGTGATCTCAATGAATTTCTACTAGATATTATAGAGAGATTATTTCTGCCATAGTTGGTAGAAACTATGTCAGTATATGGAGACATAAACAGCTATTTTTAAAGGTTTAAGATAAGAGATGATGAAGAATGCATTTGTGGCGGAGACCGAGAAGCCATGGAGCACATTTTATGGGATTGAGACTTGTATAGTGAAGCAGAACGAGCAACATTTATAACGAAATTAAAAGAACAAGATGTGATTCGCACAAATTAATAGCGAATATTACAAATAATTAGCTACTATTAGGACACTTCTTTTAAAACATTCGAGACATATGTTGATGAAATTTGAAAATTACAGAAGGGATGAAATTAGACTACAATAGAAAATTGTTAGAAATTCGTTATGTATTATTTCTATTAAGACATGTTATGCCTTATGATGGGTTTAAAACCAAAACGTAAATAAATAAATAAAGTACATCATTTTCACCCTGTTATTGTGAATATCATAGCGATAAATTTCTAAATGCCACCTTCTTTACAGGGATGGGAGTTTTTCAAGCTCTTTAGGAGTTCTTTCGAGATTTTTCTCCTTCTCAAAGTAGGAGTATAACCAATTTCCGATGCTGTCTTTTCGTAACGGACTTCACATTTTAAGTTGTTAATGAAGTTCCTTTTTTAGCTTTCATCTTTCTTTACATCTCTTTTCATATTTTTCTTTAATTCGCTCTTATCTTTGAAGTAAAGTGACGTTGCAAATCGTATTCTATTAATGAAGTTTCCTCTACTCTCTCACCCAACATAATGACTTATTTCCTAAATACCTTTAATACCATTTCGGTTCAACCTTGGTACCAATATATTATATCGCAATTTTACTTATTCAGTCAACATCAATACTGATTTTGACATTGTTCACGTCTGCAATCGTAATTTAATTGAAATATTTATTTTGACCTTTTTTGTAGACTTAAAAAAAAATACAAAATCAATACGTTTCAACGGTGTATTACATACATCGCATACTTGTTTACATAATACATTCACCTAATCTAATCTAACCTAACTTTGACAGTAATCTACTATTTAATCATTGTGATATTCATTAAAATTTATCTACGTACAAGGTCGAAAAACAGATATCAACTATCTCAATATTAATATTTTACTTCATTCAGACATTTTATTATATTTTGTCTTCGTTATACATTAAAGTGATTTAAAATAGCAAATCCATAGATACAAAGCTGCACTCAGTTATTGACTTTTAATCATATTTTAAATTACTTTACACATCGGGCGGATTGTTATGTAAAATGTAATTTGAAGCTCAAAGTCGCCCTCAGTCAGCGAAAAATTTTGTAAGGTTATCGCAAATCGATCATACGAAGCACTTTGCCGCTCTTCATGCTACACAGGCGGGCAAAATGTCAAAGGCAAAATGTCACTGGGTATACTTTCTTAACAGAGGAGAATAGCTCCTTTGAATGTTTTGATACAAAATTACTAATTTTGGATTAACGGTTTTTCTAAGATATTTTCAATCAGGTGTACATTTTAATGAAAGGGGGAGCGGATTAATTGGTTTATCGGTTACCGGGTTTTCAAGATTTTGTTCAAGACTAAAAAAAGAAGAAATGTCTGGGAAAAGCTGTTGTAAATAAAACTAATGAATGAAACCAATAAAAACTATAAAGTAATGAAATATTTAAATAAGTTATTTTTAGCAAATCATCTTAGTTAACAGTACCCATCAAAAAGATTGGGAACAGTTTGCTCAATATGGTATTTGGATGAAGCAATGTAAAACCTACACAGTCAGGACAAAAGATATGTATGTAGAAAGAAATTTGATGAAAGGTGGAACGTTAATATTATAGATAAATATAATAAAGTGACAGTTTCTCATTTAGAGTTTTTAATCACTCAAACTGCAAAAATTATGGATTCATCTTGTAGAATTTGACTCAAATCTGTGCACAGTTATACAGTATTTATACCGGTACACTATATTTAGTAAAAAAATAGGAAATGACCTGGACTTTGACGAAAAAAGATTGCGAATTACTACGACACATTTTGTCAGTGAAGTCAAGTCATCTGCCTCAAAGCAGGCCCCGAAGGTGCCCAAGGGGGTTCGCAGTGTGTAGAGCAATCACATGACCTCGGCACTAGAAGATGGAGATGTGGTCAGCTTCTCGTTCCGACCGGTTTGACCCCAGGATAGACCCTGGTATTCATTTAACAGAAGGCTGAGTAGGCTTGGGAGTCGGTCTGGATGTTGAAGTATTATGAAATATCGGGGATCGAACCCCGGCCACCCAGCCAGCAACTCATCGCTCTACCCACTGAGCCACGCTGACACAGTGTTAGTGCCTGGTAAAATCCAAATTCTCCCCGAAGAACCGTTGAAGCACTCTAGCGAGTTTACTGGGGCCAAGTGTCTGGAACTCTATAAAATAGAATAAGACGAAAACGAATGTATAATAAAATGAAGTACGTACTGCTGACAAGAGCTATTAAAACTTGGGTTATGCTTGCTAAATGTGTTTTCCTTCCGTAATTAAATGTTTTTATTTCTAATTGTGATATGTAGATTTCGAAAAATTTAATGATTAGAAGATGATTTCTACAAAGTAGTAATAAAAATCGCACTTATATCTCGAGAGCAGGGCACAACTAGAACGGACTAAATACGATAAGGGTATAACTATGATTCATGAATAATCATGGTTTACTTTGAAATACATTCAATTAATTGTATACCAGTGTTACTGAAGCTAATGACCATGGCTGAAATATAAAAACTACTTAATGATTTTCGGGGCAGTGTTTATATATCTTCGCAAACATATTTTTTGAGATGTTCGTTGTCAGGGACAAAACATAGACACAGCTTTTGCAAGGTTTATTTGAAAAACGTGTTCCTTTAGAATTGATATATAGTTTACAATATATGATAGTAGTTATGGAGATATGTTGAACTTTACCATGAATAAATGAAGTGAATAGTACCTGCAGTTCTCACGGTGAAAGAATAGTGACGAGATGTGACTAAAAGGAACGAGAGAGCGGTGTTGTCATATGTCTGCTGCGAGGGGTGACCTCTGGCACAGAAACATCTGGTAAAACTAACTTTAGGCAGCCTCCTTGCGACCAAAGGTTAGCATTCAAGTTCTCTCTCCGTCACTTCTGGCATATCTATTATTACCGGTTCGATGAATCGTCTGATGTAGGGCCCGGCATCCGAACGTATACTCATGTGAGTATGCACTGACATCAGACGCCCATATGTCTACTGCGAGAGTCAGAATCGGCAATCTCGCAATGCTGGCATTGGCTCCTCGAATTTTATGTTGTTTAGACTCGTCCCACTTTACTATTCTATTCTTTTATTACTATTCTTTCACTGCGAGTACTGTAACAACACTTTTTATTGATAATCGTTATGTATCATGAGAACATAAACGAAATGTTTAAATTTATTTTCAAGATATTTGTATTGCGATACTGTGGGGATACGTCAGCACTATCGTCCATTTCATGACGCTAGAACCGGCGAAAAGTCGTTTGCCTCCTATTAAATTATAAAATTGTAATCTTTTATCAGCAATTTCCATGCCATCAAATTTTATATTCCATGTCCTTTCTATCTATATTCTATAACAATTACATGAGTATGGGCTATCATTTGTTCATTCTCAACATAACAAATCAAAGGATGTAAAAGAAAAATACTGCACGCCATAGCACATTGTGAAACATAATGGAACAATGGATAAATCTGGTTAAAAGAAACAAGGGAATAATGCGATGACTTCAATCAGAATTTACAATGTCACACTTTCTTGTTCTTGACATGGTTAAACAACATAATTTGAGATATAATAAATAATCTCTCCCTACTCCATAGAACACTCTTCGATCTAGCGTTTTCTATAGCTTTAAGAACCCCCTCTCTCCATCCCTTCGTCCATAAAGTAAAAATATTTTGCATGTTCGACGTGGCACACTTGCTGTGCTCGTAAATGGTGATCCATAAAAGTGGAGGCCATCACGACTAAGCCAAGAAATACGATTGAAAGAACATAAACAAAAAAAAAACATATCCTTATTGAATACGTTCCTGCTAGGATTCATAAAGGTAAAATGAGCTTCAGGGTCAATAATGTGCACTAGAGTCCAAATAATGTACATATATAAAAGGTAATATATACACCAAAATCATAGAAATTCAGACGTGAAATTTTGAGGATATGTTTCTTGTTTTTCGAAGGTGTCAAATTAGAAAGGAATTTTTAAAGGGATAAAATGGGGCAAATAGAAGTTAACTTGAGTCAAATGATGTTCAAATTATAGCAATATAATTGAGACATAAGTTGGGTACTCATGTGTAAACATTTCTATTTTGAAAATCTAGAAGCCGTTTTCGGATTTTGCAAACTTTCATTTTTTTAATGGTCACAGAAGTGTAGAAACGTTTTCATGTTTTTTGTTGTTCACTAAAAACGATATGGTACATTTTTTTTGCTGTATCTTACGGACGTATTGGAACATGGTTTTCTTTTGGTATGTAAATATACTTGTAAATGAATCAAATACCTAGAAACAAATTTCTGGAATTTTCAACTTTTCACTTCTTAATTTGTTCCTCTTTATCCCCGTTTCAGTACAAAAAATATATAAAGACTAAGCACGCACACAAATTATTGCACCTTAACACATCTACTTGAGAGTAGATAACTGAATTAGATGTAGTGACCAGGTTTTAAGTTCATCTTTTCAGTGTAAACTGTATTTTGTTTTTGTCATCATTATTTGCAGCAACACATTTGTGATAGAAAAAAACTATTCATTAATAGACTAAATGCCCAGATCAATTTTCGTAGATACGTCAATAAAGAAGCCGAAAAACTGTATAGAGACAATAATAATCGAAGTATCTTCCTGGCATTTATTTCTCTTTTCGACATAATCATCCTGTAAATTCAGATACTTATCCCATCTCTTTACAACCAACATGATTTTTTTACGGCACCAAACAGATGAAAATTACTGGGGTAGGGGGGTAATTATGGACTTGACAGTGCTCCGCAGAACGAATGAACGCTCCCCATCTCTGATGCTTCGCCTTTCATTTTGGATCCAATTGAATCCAAATCCAACTTCTGGATCCAATTCAAGACAGCTTTCCGAGAGAAACAGTTGTCACAATACGCGGGGTGCATTTCGCGATGTACTTCTTCTGTGGACAGTCCTTTCGCCCACAAAATACGCACAACTACTCGCTATTCTTCTCGTGTACACTCATGCAACACAATCGGCATCGTACACTGACTGCCTCTGACTGATTACGTACCTATGAGGGAAACTGATATGATTGTACTGTAGAGGAAAACTCGTATGACTGTATTGTAGAGACAGTTGTGAGTCTTCAGGAGGGTAAATGAGGAATAATTATTCGTCCCGATGACCTTACATGATCCTACCCAGATATAATGAAGACTCATCTGCAGTTGAACACACAAGATCCACTTGGGAACTTTGTATAAAGTGCTCCCACTCCCTTCGGGGAAATGGCGCTCTCCTCGCTGCTTGCGTATGCTCTCTTGCATACAATGTCACATACAAGAGAAAGGTCACCTCGCACACCATTGGAATTCAAGCGGCGAGTGCGCTGTTAATGTGACGACTAGCGCCCTGAATTCCAGAGCTCTAAAAACAAGACATAAGTATTAATGTTCTTCTCTCTGCTCCTCTAAACTGTGACCGCAATCTCACGCTGAACGGAACGGCAGTATTCTAATATTTTTCTTTGTAAAAATTTAATAAGTTAACACATAAGTATAGAACAATATTACTATTTATGACCATTATATAATCGAGGTAAATAGATAATTACTTTCGTTTCTTCTGGACGATCTCAATATATTTCTTGTGTTTTACGTCTTCTACTCAACGTTTCGACTCGAGTTTGAAGTCGTCGTCTTGTAAATAATTGTAATAATAAACATTAATATAGCAACAGAACAACTGAACATAGTATTAAATGTAAATTATAACTAAAATATGTTAGAAAATTGAAATATAAACATTCGAAAGATTTTTTGTGTGAGTGCGTCAATTCAAACTTTCCTTCGTGCTCTCTATATATATTATTTGAGATATGCAACTTTTGTAATAATTTACTTCTTCGTCTAACATTAATGTGTCATCCGAATCCATCAAGCGCTCATTATTAAAACAATGTGAGGTTACTACACTTTGTTCAACTGATTTTAAAACTCGTTTATATATATATATATATATATATATATATATATATATANATCAGGTTGTTAGTGATAATTTATTTATATTTATCTTAAGTATACAAGATGCCAAGTTTATTTTTATTCTAAAAGCGAATTCCAGTTTAATGAATGTACTGCCAGGAAACGTATGTGACGGACATTAAGATATGTTTTACTTTTTGAAGATGATTGTTCGCGCTAAGTGAGAGCGGTGAGAGTACGTCAGAGTGTTAATTACTTTCTTTATGAACACCTTCTGTTGAAATTTAGACTTTCGTTACTTGTTATTGTCGTTGTTGTTATAATTCATCAAAGAAATATGTAAAATAATTGAAATATAAATAAGAAGGATAATTAAATTTCATGTAAATCTGGCTGACATTTCCCGGGCAACTATCTTAATGCAACATGGTGGTTCTTCATCTATGTGAAAATCATTAACTACGTAACGCCTTCTTGAAGTGAGGGTGTTGCATTGTGATACGACGAAAAGAGAGGGGTTGTTAGCCTTGTTGTTATGTAACGCTAAGTTTTATAACGTGCCAGAAAAATACCCTGTGTTGCCTGGGATTTGAAAAGGAACTTAAAATAGTAACTAGACTTTTAAAATTTTAAAATGAATCACAAAAAATAAAATAATATTTATTTACATTGCTTAACAAACACATGAGAATTTCATCAACATTCAAAGAGAAATTGTTTCTAAAAATTGATGTGTTAAACACTTGTCACACGGTCTGGTTTCTTAGCTCATTTTGACCGGCTTTACAAGGGGTGGTTATATAATATTCTAAATTCATATATTAGTTTCCATATTTCTCTACTTCCATGGTATTAAATCTTCACTTTTGTTTAATAGATAAAAAATAAAGAAATAAAAACCAACAAGAAACCCTAGAAAAATACACACAGTTTTCAGAATTGAATACTATTATATACGTAATTACGAATTATTTTAAAATTCAGGTAGATAGAGCATGCACTTTACACAGAAATCCTATTAAACAAATTCTCTGTTTATGTCAAGACCTATGAATTTCACTTTCAGGTTACGCTCATGAAAACAATGTTCTTCAAAGCTATTAAATAATTTTGCTTCTACGATTTGGTCTCGTAGATTATACGTTCAGTGTATTATCCGCCTCACGTAACGCAATGGAACTCGGACGGACACATTAGTGAGCTTCACAGTCAACAGTCGTGCGAGTGATGATTCATATCTACAGATTAGCAGCCAATTTTAATTGCTTTTCTGCTCTTGTGGTTCATCAATATTAACCATATTTTCCATTTTCATTGCAATTACCCTTAAGAAGTGTACTATAAAATTTCAAATAATTTAATCTATTACTTTTTCCGGTTATCATGAAACAGACAGTCCAAATAAATCACTTTTCTTTGTGTACATGTTTTATAGGATGGTTCTAACCTTGCAAATTACCATGTAAACCATATACTAAAACACGTGCATTAACAGAGCAATGGCGAATGAAGAATTAAGTTAGTATATCAAAATTTATATTTAAATTTTTCAAAAAGCGACTAAGACTTTTCTAAGCGGAAGAAGGTAAGGTTATCGTGGCCTAATTATTGGGGTGGGGATAGGTGCGTTATGGAGGACGGGTGGAAAATGGTAATATTGGATTATGTAAAGTCTGGACAATCCCTGGAGCCGGATCCGCGGATCCCCTGGGAATGACCTTTCGCAGGTTCCCTGGGAAAGTCAAGCTGTTCACGAAGGTCATGCAGACTTCTCTGATTTGTTTGCACAAATATAGTGAAACGTTATTCCCATGTAAACAAAATTCTTTTGCATCATAGATACAGGGTGATTTTGACTAATGAGTACAATCCTAAGAGGATAAGGAACAAAAAATGTCTGATTAAGATATACTTGGTAATTGTGGAGCTTTAGCAACATTATCAAAGAATGATAAATTGAAAGGCGTTTCTATGTTGCTCATTGTTTTATTGGTATAAAGCTTTTTCGGCTGCAATCGATTCACAATTTCTTATTCATATAGTGCAATAGAGGAAGTGCGCTACCGTCAGTGGAAATAGTACCACCCTTTAGGGAGGAACCCATACACTTCCAGAAATATGTTAATTAGACTTTCTTTTTGTTTCTTATTATCTCATGAATCGACCCTTGTACACGTTATATTTCTTATTTCAGTCGCGAGTATAATGGTAGATTTAGTGATTTTACAAAACCAATTTATTCATTAAAAATGAAACATCGAATTTGTTTTCTCTTGCGTTAAACATTCACCTTAAAAAATCACAAGAAATTGTATAAGTTTCTTTCTTCTTGAATAATGTCTCTTAATTAGCTTTCGTAACAAAATCTTTTACTTGAATCATTACTATGTAAATCTCTCCGGTGGCGCAACGTAGCATGCCTGCTCACATTTTCACTTCCGTGTCCCAGTTCAAGTTGCTGCGTCTACAGAAAAGCGAACCCTCCTCCCACTACTCCTAGTATCACAACTCTTATTATTACTAACTACTCCTACTAACATCTCCACGTGAGTCAAGATTTTGGTCAATCTAACCGGCCACCTTCTAACAATAGCCCTCATCACCCAC
>NNCF01129781.1:153451-181450 GCA_002313205.1 Laupala kohalensis | reverse complement strand
ACACGCGGGGAGAGTCATGTTGGCTCTCCCTAGTGCGCAACTGCATTTTCCCTACCTGTACAAGTTTTAAGGGCTCTAATGACCTCGATGTTGACGAGCCCTAAAGCCCCACAAAAAAATAAAATCCATCACCCCATATAGATAAGCTTCAATAGCACACTACATTTCGCATTTACCAAGAATACAATAAAAATATGAGATACTAGTTAATACACAATTTCCTTTCCAATACAAAGGTTGTTTACTCGGTATCACAATATAAATTTGATACAACCTTACAAACTGGGTGTACATCTCTCACAGAAAATGGT
This sequence comes from Laupala kohalensis, assembly GCA_002313205.1. Classification (NCBI taxonomy): domain Eukaryota; kingdom Metazoa; phylum Arthropoda; class Insecta; order Orthoptera; family Trigonidiidae; genus Laupala; species Laupala kohalensis. The sequence continues at coordinate 181,139 of NNCF01129781.1, read as the reverse complement.
AAAGCAACGAGTTGAAAACAGCTTCGTGTCGTAATACTACGGTCAGCAATACAATTCTCTCGGAGTTTCAATGTAGGCGTTGCCCCCAGCTCGCACCACGTTGCTAGGCCTTGCCCAGATTCGTTGAACTTTATTCATAATTGTTTGCACACGTAACTGCCGGTGTTATTCCCAAATATGACGTAAAATATTGTTCGTAATAAAATGAACTCCTAATACTACAATTACGAAATTCTTTCACAGATCTTTGAATAAGTTGCGTAGTAGTATTTCAGTTTTTTATTATATTATTTTGCATTAATGAATTCTATATAAATAATTTAACGTAAATGATTCTTTGAGACGATGTTGTTACAAAACTGGCTTGTTAATTCAGATTATTATCTTGACCCCTGTATTCACAGAAATGAGTTATATTTTTAGGATAGGTCAATAATTACACATTTTTAGAACACCAACGTTTCAGGGCTACAAACAACATACATAAATTTCATTACTTTTAGTGTACTAATAACGACACACAGAAAAACTAAAACATTGTATATACTACATTACCTACTTGCAAATATATACATGTCTCATGTACAACCAGTGCATGGCAAACTACTGGTTTCTGATTTATTAGGAGACATTGTTACCAACCCATTTATTTATTGACAGATAATTTTTGCAATACGATGGTAACGCACATGATAGAGTGAAAGTCCCATATTATAATACAGATATGTTATTCTATTCAGGTAATTGTGTTTTAACTAATTTAATTCTTAGTGAAGATAAGTAATGTTTTAGTTTTGCATGTGTAACACTAAAAGTAATATAATTTGTGTGCGTTCCTTGTAGCCCTGATTGGGGCAAAATAAATAGCCGAAACGTTGGCGTTGTAAAAAAGTGTTATTATTGACCTATCCTCAAAAAATAATACATTTACATGGCTTGTTAATGTTATACATCAGACACGATGGTAACATGATAAACTCGACTTGCTGACGGCGTCTCAAGTAGAAATCAACCTGCGCAATATACGTTAACACAGTCTTCGGGGATCTCAATGTTTTTTACGAAAGAAAACTCATAACACTCGTAATACGTGTATTGTCTTGTCTAAAGCGCAAAACCTGATGAAACACCATCGTGTAATAAAATAATGAGCCCAACTGGTGGAGCAGGTGGCAGTGTTGTCGCTTCTCACGAAGTCATCCCGGGTTAAAACAGAAAATTTGTAGCTTTTCACATTTTCCCAGTTCATATAGCTGTGACTACTGAAAAGTCAACCTTCCTTCCTCTATCCAGCTCCTCCTAGTATCAATAACCACTTCTACTAGCCCCTCCACGTGGGCCTAAACCCAGCTAAGCAGCCCACCTACTAACGACAGTCCTACCACCCGTCTCCTTACTCTTATCGCTCCATGTAGATAAGCTTCAATAGCACTAAACTACATTTCACATTTACAAATGCAATAATACAAAAAAAAGCATCGATATAGAACACGTGGGAAATTTCTCATGTAGACAACATATTGTAGGTTCTTATTTGTACGAAAAGTGTAGTCTGTTATGCAAAACAGAACCTGTGGCAACTTACGAAATGACGACCTGTATGTTTGGGTCAGCTGTTTCTCAAACTGTCAAAGTAATTAATTTCATTATGTTCATAAAGCAAGTAATTACTTTGACACTGGAATAAGAAGATCTAAAGAATTAGAATTCGAAAAATACGTAATACTCATTCATGGGATACTTAGAATTCCACAGGAGTCTTAAATAATTGAGCGAGAATGTTTACCTCCGGAGAAACGAAGTAGGGAGGACCTGAAGTTTAATAAAAACAAGTCTAAATATAATTTTACATAAAAGTTCCAGAGTTCTACAAAAAAAAACAATTTAGCTTCTTCAAAACATCGAGATAATGAAAATGATTGTAAACTACTTTAACTTAAATGTAGTTTTTAATATTAAAAAAATTGTTTATAATTAAATAATAGTAATCTTTACTGAGTTATAATTAAAATAGAAACAAGTTTTCTGTGAAAATAGTGTTATTCAAAACATTATTTTAAAACACACTTCAATTTACTGAAAGTGGCACAAAGGAAACTATATCACAATCACGAACAGAACACTGTTAATACGATTTACAAGTTTAGAGGCATTCTGTTACTTAAAACGAGCTCCGGAGTAACTTCAATAATTTCATTGAAATTGGAGGAATATAGGAATTGTGACAAGAAAATCGATGTAGCAACGTCCGTTCCCAAGAAAACCCGTTTTGCATTTTTAGACCAAGAGTTCAGCATGATTTTAGTTCCCAGGACATTGCCTACTATTTCGACATGAAACGGAAAGAAGCAGCAACTTCTAGCATGTGTAACATTAATAAACAATTAAAATATAAACAAAATAGTAATATTTAATTAATATAATTAAATATAAATTGTGTATTTGGTTGCTTGTCAAAGTTTGTATTATTAAAGGGGTTCAACGTTTTGCACTGAAGGTATCAATCTGTCATAACTAAGATGTCCAGAAAGATCTCGTAGAACATTATCTGCTTTCCACTCTGTCCTTAAATAGCAAACATCTAAAACAATATAAAATTTATTGCATAACAACAAAGACAGATAAGAACAATTTATAACCCTGAGCGTTATAAATGAACGTCTGCGGAGTAACAAATGATCCTATATCGAAATATACTGAGGTATCAACGAAAACTTATTTTTTCTGTGCATTTTGAAGGTAAAAGCATTCACTTATTTTAGAAACTTTTTCATTAGCGCTTAATTAAAATCTATGACCTTGATCATCAGGAGTTTGTTCTTCGAGGGAATGTTTTTGGGTTTAGAGAGATGTGCATCATTAATTTCCTTATTTTATGTCCATTTGTCTCAGAGCTACGCTTCTATTAAAAACTATCTTTCATTCTAATTCAGAAAGCGTCCAGTTTCATATTTAATAAATCTTATAACTGACGAAGTCCATACTCGCAGCCACAGATACAAGTTTTAAAGTTAATGCGCTCGAACCTCTAATATTCGGGTGGGGGAAATGGAAATTAACTAATTCTGCAACGTGCACAACCGCGCGTAATTGATTTCCCACTGCAAGTGGATTAATACCGAATTAGTTTTTTTTTTTATAAACTATTCCAAATACCTCTGGATTTCCAAAATTTTACGGAGTTGTCTCATATATAAAAGCACTGGAGATGACCTTTCCATGTTAGACGTCGTTCTACTATTCAATTCATTATTACCTTTTAATACGGCACTCATTATTCGTCTCCGAAATGTTATTTCTTCTTCATAGTACATTCAGAATTAATTGGTCCCTTCCACACAGTCCGGTTTTATCCGTACGGAAACAGTAATAACCCAGTAAAAATATACTTCCAATCTCACAAATAACTTTTATGGAGATGAATTTTTGAATTATTTCAAAAGAAATATATAATTTGCCATCGATCCAACTAGTGCAAACAATTTCGGTTTCATCGCTAATTCCGTATGGTGGAAATCGGATAATGAGAAAATAATAAAAGTTTATATTCTTAAGGATAAATTATCTCCGCGCCACTTCGTCTCTACATTTCCTGCCAATCACTTTTCCGAAAGGGAAGTGAATTTGTTTCCGTAGAGGTAATCTGAAAATTCCCGATATTATCCACTTAATTTCTGTCTCACATGTATTTTACGTTATTGAACTTGTGCCCTTATCCACTTAACCGGAAACCGCGAGAAATAAAGATAACGTATGAAAATTCTCAACCCTTTGACGTTCTTGGATGTAAAACATAGTAAATTCTTTTTAATTGTCATGAAGGTGAGATTATTTCACAATCAAATACCACTTCAAGCAATATCGAGCACGTCATATTCGGTACACACTGTGAGCCATTAAATATTCACAAAAAATAAGAATTTTTTTAAACCTGTATCATCAATTAATATGTTGTTTTTTTTTCGTGGGGCTTTAGGGCTCGTCAACATCAAAGGTCATTAGAGCCCATGCAATATGCTATACCTCAAAATTAAAAAGAAAAAATTTCTGGAATATCTGAAACTCATTATTTGTTATGTGAACATTAAGAAACTATTTCTCTAACGAGTTCATACACAGTTCACAGAAGAGAGTTAAATCCTAAATTTTGCTCTAAAACCATTAACAATAGATTTATAATAAATGTATATAATAAAATATTGAGATGTAATAAAGTAAATCAAATTCGTATTATTGCTTTCTCATATACCTAGTATATAGAAAGTATTGTAATCGTAAAAATATTCGTAAACGAGATTTTTGCGGAAATATCCGTTTTGGTGACCCCTGATTCCGAAAAAGTTGTTTTTGGCATAACGTCCGTCCGTCTGTCTGTGTGCGCAGAGATTCTGAATAAATGGATGAATCAATTTAATTCATATTTCGTATTTACGATAGATTTTACTTGTCGATGCACGTTCTCTGATTTTGTTTTTGCTTTAAAACAAAGGGCACTTCATATGAAGCTCAAAGTACTCTTTTGAATATTTTTCAAAAACGGCTCCAACGATTTTGCTTAAATTTTCTTTTCGTAAAGTACAATTAGTATGCATTACATCCGCATTAGCGGTATTTCGCTTGAAAGTTTGGTATAGCCGCAGTAAAATAATTTATATCTGCTATATTCCCGCATTTGTTTACTATTTCAAGAACCTTGAATATTATTTAACATGAAGTAGAGGGAGAGTAAATAAATATTCTGAATATTTATTTTACTTTGAAATCTCTCATAAAATACACTAAGAAGTTGAATTGTTGGCTTTGAGCCCGACGAAAATGTTATAGTTCATTACTTTATCATATACATTTTTTAACATATTACATGCACTCGTTATATGTATCATTTTTATGTATTTTTTAAAAAGAAGCGAAAGAGGAATGTCTGCATCTAATGTTCCTCTTGGTATCGTGAATATTTCACCCACGCGACCTCTACGCCGTTCTGATTCGGTGACGCTGCATCTTTTCGCTGCGTAAGCTTACGTATCAGATGTGTCCACTGCTCCTTTTACCGGATGTTCTTGTTAACTTGTTTATGCTGTGTGTCATATTTAATGTTCGTGCATATTATTTGATGCCTGAGGATGTTATTTTATATTATTACTTATCGTGTGAAGTATTATCATGGTTACGCGATTTTTTTGGTGGAAGGAAACGTGTGATTAATCTTTTTGTTTATTTTTCATGATTTTTTTAATTCAATGCTTTATAGCACTTTTAATTGTTAAAAATAGTATTATTTTACAATATATTTTAACACTTACAGACTTCTTTGACGAGATTGATAAGGAGCGTTACAGAATAACAGGAAGTAAATAAAACAAACAGTTCACCTATTTAACCGAAATATTTAATAGATACGATTAGTGTTTATTACTATAATTTTGAAATTTCAATTTGCAAAAAATTAACTCTTTATTTCCTTATTAAATTTTATAAGAATATTTATGGTCTTCTGGTTTTGTTCTCGCATTAATAATATCTTATTTATATTTATTAATAAATATATCATTTGAGGTAGAATATAAATCTTGCTAATCTATCTCCCCAAAAAACGAATAAAAAACAGTATTTTTATTTTAGAGATTCTTTTATATAAATAGTAAAATATTTCTTTAATAAACTTTTTAAATTGGCTGCAAAATATAGAGTGACATGTGAAAATCATCCCTCTCCTAATAGAATGTTTTAATGCCGCTCTCTAGTCCAGACTGAGAAACGTATATGACAAAGTATGTGCAACGGTTTTGCACCACTAGTTCTTACGTAGATTGTACTAGGGTTCACGTACAAGTGGAAAGCCCTAGGTCACCGAAACTAACACAAACTTATAGAGGATGGGATGATTTATTGTGGTACCTGTGAATTATATAAATGGTACACAACGTTGCCACCACAGCCATTGGAAATTTTTACGTTGCACGGATAACTCAGCCACGCTGTTCACTGCGTAATTTTCATTTTGCTTCCAGATATTTCGAAGAAATTTTTACTTGAATTTATATCGTGACTCGCTCCTCACAACCCTCGACGTACATGTAGCTCTATCAATTCCATTACATATACTTTAGACTCGAAGGTTGCCCGACACAAACCTCACAAAACATCTGCTGAACACAAAAAAGTAAAGCAGTTACCGAGATTGTATTTTCCCTATGAGCTGGAGGTTTATATTGTTGAAGTTGGCATTATGGTTTTAAGTGATAACTTTCGGTCAGGTGAAAATGATGACGAGCCAGGAGTGGAACCCGGGACTCCAGTTTTGATCCTAGGTGTGTTAACCACTACACCACCCATTCGCCTTCCACAACTGTACACCATTTCCACCCAGTCATAAACTCCGGAAGGTCTGAGACACATAATACACGAGATAAGTGAACCATGCGGCACACAATACATATATATGTATTTATACATTACGCTTTAAATTTGTCCAGGCAACTGTTTTGAATTTTCTCTCTCCACGCTTACATAAATATCACTATAGAACTCAATATTTATAAACATTTATTTGACTGTTCACTCATAGAAACAATTCATATCAACTTCAAAATCCATATGTGTGTAAATGCAGAAACATTTTGAATCACAACTTCACCCAATCAAATGTACGGAAATCTCGAACAACGGCAGTCAAATCTCGCGTCACAATATTTTCGTTGGAAGAATGGGTTGCAGTCCAATGCCAACGTAAACCATGTAAGTCAATATTGGTTTTTGCTTGGAAATAAAAGAACAACGCTTGTTCGTGCGGTTGGCTTTGTCTGTGTTCTCCTGTCGATACAGGAAAATCACGCTAACAGACAGTCGATAATACATGCGGGCGGATGTGGAGGTATCTACGTATTCGGTCGTTGCTCTTGTTGATACTATAGTCACTGATACTTAGAAATATGTTTCTTATTATGTCTCAAATTCATTAAAAGTTCTCATGGTATATGGAATTACTTTTACTTCTCTTTTTTATCTGACGTGTTACCTCACACAATTCTGTTATATTAGTATTATAGTAGTATTCAACATGGAACATCATGTAGATTCAACTATTTTGTCTAAGTTTTATTCCTTAAAATGCTTCAGAGAAACCTCTTCACTTAAAGTAGAGGAAGTATAATAAACACATTGGGACACAAATCCGTGTTATAAAATAGTGACCCAAGAAATCATAACTAAGGGAAATATTCTGAAATTCCACATGTCCAATAAAATCAGATATTTTGATTCATAGACACTTTGTATACCTCTATATGAGGAAGTAATAATATGATTCAAATGATGAAGGTAACACAAACGCTCGATAAAAACATGAACTCTTATGAGGAATTACTTACTTGAAGAATTAATTAATGTAAATAATGACTGAAATTAATTTGCGTAGTCTCGCCAACCATACATTGTTGGTGAGACTAAGCAAATTAATTTCGCCAACAGTCACCAATTCAAACTATAACAACACTAGGTCTCTAATGACCTTGCCGTTGACGAGCCCTGAAATCCCACAAAAAAATCTATAACAACATGTAAAAGAAGGAAAACACGAGAAACTAAAGAAAATTTTAAAAAAAGACTGAACGGATCCAAAAATAGATAATGTCTTGCTTTTTTTTATGTCTGGATTTACTTCATCTCAGCTTGCAAAAATTTATTTTCCTCGTCAACGATTGTATTATAAGAGACGTTATGAAGTCAATTCATTTTCCTTTTGGTTTATTTTTAAGATGAGTAGAAGGTTATTCTGATCATGAATAATATTTTCAAGTCATATAGTTTCATTTAACATCAACAATGATTCGTAGAAATATTTTGAAGGAGACATTTATTATTTAATCCTGAGAGGGGTAACACAAAATATATTACTATAGTTAAAATTGCGGATATTTACAACTTTCACTCAAATTAATTTATACGAGCCTACGGGCCCGTGAAACAAGCGAATGCGTGGCTTCAATATAGGAAATTTCTCACTGGGAGGACATGTTCATTATCAGAGAACAGAGCGTATAGCTACAGGATGATATATGGTGGTGTAAATCTTGTTGCGTGGTGATGGTGACACTTCGGATTAAAGTTATCGACAGAACAGTGCGAGATAATACTAAAAAAACTGTACTACCTAAATACTATCGACACAAGTGAAAATAAAATTATAATCCAAACATTTTTTCGTGCCATTTTGAATGAAGAAATAGTATACTAGTGATTAGCATGATTCACGAGAAAGATTTACGAAGGAGGAATAAAGAAGCTTACATATATTCCCTTTACTATCTCCCTGTCCGTAATAATAAATGTATTGTTAAAAAAGCAGTTGCAAACTGTGTATGACCACGTGGAGGACTACAAGCTAATTTACTATCCGAAAACAAGCAATAGAACATGCTATCAATTCCGATCAAGTGTCCAAGGGTAGTGGCTGATTCAACATTTCAGCACACTCCTAAGATAAGAAGAAAATAGTTCGGTGTCATCATATTAAGAAAATACTAGCAAATTTGTATTAAATAAAATACGAAAAAATTATTTCGTAAGTACGTATTATTATACACTATAGATTTTTCGGAAAATATTGTTCTAAATCGTAAATATTGAACTAACTCTACATTCGAGATTTATTATTTAAATAGACGCCGCCCCTAAGCAAAAGCATGTATACTCGTACAAAAATTCCATCTCTACCCGAAGAAAAACCGAAAGAAAAAAAACGGGTCAGGATTGGATTGGATGTAATTTCCTTCATCCACCGCTCACAACAATTATTACAAAAAAATTGAATAAGTTCATAACGAGATATAAAATATAAAATAATTTGACAAATAGTAAAAATGTTTAAGCAAAAGATATAGACGATTTGAATTAATCCAAGACGAGAGGATAGATACAGCTTTTTGAGCATTGACATGTTTACATAGTAGATTTTGTGTCATCAGCAAAAATCCATTTTGCAATCGGACGTGGTGGATGACATATCATTTACGTACAATAATAAGATGATAGGGTCTCAAATTGAACACTGAGGAACTCCGCAAGTAAGTGGTTTTGTTTCTGAAAGGTAATGTAGACATACTTTATTTTCAACATAGGAAATATAATGTTGATGCCGATATTTGGTGTAGGGAGTTAGTCATTAATGTGCCAATTCACGAATACCGTATGAGTGCAGTTTCGAGAGAAGAATTTCGTGATCGATTATATCGAATTCCTTCAAAAAATCAAGAAAAATACCTTGTGGATTATTTCCACAGTCAAGGGAATTGGTTACATCATTTAGAGAAGAAAATATGGCGCTGTTAGATGAAAGGGATTTCCTGAAACCGTGCTGATCGTTTGAGAGAAAATTATTAAGCGATAAGAAGTCTACAAGTCTCTTATAGAGTACTCTCTAGGAGTTTTTAGATAGTTGGCAATAGGAGTTTTTAGATAGTTGGATATGTGTCGATAGTTTCCAACACCACGTTTCTTTCCTTTCTAATATAATGGTTTCACTTTAGCTTGTTTAAATACGTCAGGAAACACACCTTTTGACAAGGAGCTATTGAAAATGTGAGCGAGTGGATTTAATAACGTGAGAGGATAATTCAGGTATATCATCTATCCCTGCTGAAAATTTATTTTTTAAAGATCAGATCCCACTCATAACTTCACTAGAGTTAGTATCGGAAGTGAACATAGCATGCTGTAAGTGTGTGGATATATTTGTTGGACATCGGTTTTGAGTTACTGATTTCGATATTTTACCTATTTTTGAGAAATAAGAACTAAACAAATTTGCGATGTCCTTTGGATTTGATACAATTTTGCTATTGTTTAGTAGGGAAATGTTTTCTTTGCGATTTTCTGAAGGGAATGTGTAATTTTTATAATATTCCACATGAATTTAGTCCGGTTGTTCGATTTTATTATCAGCCTGTCATTTTCCATTACTTTAGCTGCGGATACCATTTTTCTAACAATGGATTTATATTCTAGGAATGGATATAAAAAGCAAGAAAAACTATTTTAACACAAATATGTTGTAATTTATTTATAAATCCATTTGGATTCAATGTCAATTGAAATTTAAAAATTCGGTCCCTTGTGATGGAAAAATGGCGCAGTCAATCAGAAACCTGACACACATCGGCCACACTCTTTCAAGACACTGACAATCAGGAGACAACAACAGGAAATTTGAATTCAAACACATAAAGTACTTGTTATAATAAGTCGAGGTCAAATTGGGTCAATTGCTGGGAACTGTCCGTACTCTCATCGGCAAATTCCCTTCCTTTCCTTGCTCAGACGGTGGTTAAGGCAAAACATGGTGAAGTCAACCCGCGTCAAACACAGGTGTTGGGTTTTAATATGCGGGTTTCGTCAAAAGTATGGTTTATAACGAGCACATTTCTGTGTGTCGATGGATACGATTTACAAAAGTACAAGTCGACCGATAACTCCAGGAGCGACTGATAACTGATTGAATAGAGGCCGCTGAGACTCGCTCAGATCTCGGCGAGGAGTCGTGCGTCCCATATCGATAATTAGTATGGCGTATACTTATTATTCATAAATTATACCGTGAGTAAACTATTTCATATATTGTCCACCAGGTAGCGTTCCAACCAAATACAGATCGCCAGTTTGAGATTATTATTTTGTTCAATTAATTTTTGTCGTCATAGGTGTACTTAATAATATATTGGTACTTATTTTATGATTTTTTACGATTAATTAAAGACTGTTGGTCCATTTTCTTTGAACAAGGCGAGCGATGCTCTGTTATCCTGGGTATTTTTTACATGTTATTAGACAACTGCTGTTTCTGTATGTCTATTTTATCATTTGTGTATAATCAGAGGTTAGCATAAATTAGTCATTTTCACATAAGATGCCAACATTATGTATCTCTTACTATTTTTTAATCTTTAACAACGGATGTAAAAAACTCTTGAAGACTCAGATAGTAACATTTATTCTTTACAACTTGTACTTGCGTCATGGGGATACGTATTGCTATTCTATGTTTTTTGTCTCATAGATGTCGCAACCTCTTGCAGCGGTGGGTTTCTATCACGTCCTGGGCGACATGTTGTCTTGAACAGAGTTCGAACGAGTTGACAGCATGAATGGACTCTTGTCAAACACGTGATACGTAGGCGGGCATTGTCCTTTGACGTCAAAATATCATAATGAGAGGAGATATGAAAAGCAACAGAAATCTCACATGTGAACTCCTTTTGTGCTTTCCATTGTTAAGCGAAGACTGTATCAATCAACTGAAGTTACTCACTTGATTATATAATACCTGCAATTTATTGACTGCAATCGAGTAATACTCGGTATTAGATGAAGCATTAAAAAAAGGACAGGCATACATAGTAATACATAAATCACAAGTCAATCATATGTAGTCAAAATACCTTAAAAGCATGGNTACCTTGAATCTAAATGAATATTTAAAATCAATCAATATATTTTTATTTCTTATCAATTTATACCAGGAAAATTGAAATGCACAAAAAATATTTTAATTAATATGGTTATCAAGAAGGAAGATACAATGTGCAAACAGAGACTTTAATACCTGGAACACTTGAATGAATTAATCAAAACACAGTACGAAATATAATCTATATACATAAAATGTCTGAAGTGCAAAAATACTGGATAAATTGATACGGATAAAAATTAATATCCAAGACCTGTTGCAGTGTGTTTTAATACCCACTGTAAGGTGAAGTAAATCAATTCACAGTACCAATTTGTATTTGAATGTTAAAGTAATTTTCCATTTGTTTGTTTAACAACGGACATATTTTTTAAAAAAATTAATGGTTTTTTTTTTGTTTTGTTTTAAAAATTTGAATGTTCAGTAATTATTTTTATTTTCTCTTATAAAAATACAAACAATAATCAATTTATCATTTCAACACCACCAAAAAAATATTGATTGCATATTCGCCAATATTTACTTGTTTCATTTTATAAGTATTTATAGTTTTGAAAAGAAAGGAGCACAGTGATAACATATCCTCAGGGATGGACCGAAGCGGCAGAGCGTGGGAACGGCACGGCGGTCGCGGCGCCCCTCATCGTATAGTAGGCCCTATCAATGCATTCAATGTAGTCCCTACCATGATTGTAAAATTTGAATAAAATTGAAAAATAATCAAACTGATACAAAAAAATACTTTTTTTTCATCCAAATTATCCAATGTATTCGAGTTAGAGTTAAAGCAGCCCACTCACCATTTTTCATGTGAATGCTTTAGACGCACCGCTACTGATAGAACAGGTTACTAATTCTACACTAATTGCTCTGACATGACAGCACCCACTGCCAACTATGGTGCCACTTTTCATTAAATATTATTTTTTCATGCTATCAATTGCATTACAAGTGATATTTTAAGTTGATAACTAGTGTAATCTGGTGAGTCACCGTGGCTTAGTGGGTAGAGCGCTGAGTGGCTGGATGGATGGATGGATGGATGGCCGGGATTCGATCACCGATGGTATGGGGATTTTTCATCACACCCCAACATCCAGAATGACTCCCCGGCCTATTCAGCTGTAAAATGAGTACCAGGTCTATCCTGGGGTCAAACCGGCCGGAGCGAGATGCTGGTCACATCTCCTCCTCCTAGTGCCGAGATAAAAAAAAAGTTGCAGAGCTCTACCCTCCAGGAATCCCTCGGGCACTTTCGGGGACTGTTGTGCGATAGTTTGACTTACACGTTTTTTTAACTAGCGTAATCTGCCCGCTCTATGAACATTATCGAATTTTGCAGCTATTTTGCGATTGCCGGATCTGTGTTGATATATGACAGATGATATTTTGTTACAGTGTTGCAGGAATTACTATTGGTTTCTATCTTAAACGTTCTAAATTGGATTTATGTAGAACACTTTAGAAGTTAAATAAGTGAAAACCATCCCTAGTTATTATAGACAAACTCAACACATTTAATATATTGGTATAAAACTCTACCTTCCTTCGCACTGTTCCATCTTATTGACCAAAATTGATGCGTTGTTCTTGTTAATTTAGTTTTCCATCCTCTGTCGTTTCTACTGAATTTCATACCATATATCTCTATAATTTCCCTTTCCCGTATTCTAGAGCGTAGGATTCTTATTTGTACCACAAAATCTATGGGTGCTATGCCTAAAATTGCTTGTCATGCCTTTGTCGAAACGGTCCTGCAACATCTGCACGTTGTAATTTTTCCAATTTATTTTCCGTGTATTTCTTCTCCAACCGCGTCCCCCATACGTTAGCGCAGTACGTCATTATGCTTTCAATAGCCCCCTTGTACAATGAACGTAGGATGTGGCGTAGGTTGGCAGGATACGTAAAATAAAAGGAATGTCTGTTCCAGGTGCTGAGCTCCGCGTCCGACTTCCACTTCGTGCACCGGGCGCTGCCTCACGCCCGTAGCAAGCGAAGCGTACCACACACGCGGCGACTCAAAGTGGACCCACTGGTGAGTCATGGGTATCTCTCTATTGCGATGCACTGACCACTTTCGTCACGTAACGAGAACTAGTCGAAAATTTAAAAAAAATACACAGTGGTCATCCCTTGAATACTTGAATAATTATAAACGTTTAGATGTATTCAGCACAGGGCACAAAGAAAGATTGATAAATACCAAATTTAAGTATGAATTGTTTGAAGAGTATGTAGAGAAAATGATAACGATAGAAAAGGTGCTAGAGGAAAGTAGATAATGGCGGACAAGATGTGCGGAGTAAAAGACAAAAGATAAAGAAAGAAGAGTGGTATCGAAAATGTTATACACACAAGGAGACCGAAAGTCAAAAATAAGTGAAAAAAAAAACGTCATCCCTTTAATATTCCGACAGGTGTGGTCCAGTGGTAACGTCTTCGCTACCATGTGCGTGGGTTCAAACCCTGCTCGGCCGAAATACGTGAGGTTTTCTGCTGGGGTTTCCCTCTCCTAGTCCAGACAAATGTCGGTTCGGTACCCCCACAACCCAACATCTCTCCTTCCCAATTCTTTCCCTAGTCGAACGGTCAGGTGGAAGAGTAGGATTCATGGCCTGAACCTCGTCAAAGACATTAAATAAATAAATAATACAATGGATGTAGAAATGTTTTCATATTTGATTATGTTTTTAAAACGCTCCTACGAGAGTAATGAGAAAACTATGAGAAAATTCTCAATATCACTGTCTACAAGTATACGTTTGCTTATCAGCAGTGTAACGGGAATTAATTAAAAAAATATAGCATTTCAAAGTCAATTTGACTCATAATATTTTTTTCAGAATAAACGTTTGAAGAAAGCCTACCAAAATAAAATTCCAAATTTGAAATTCTTCTAAGATCACAATCAAAGCGAGATTTCCCCTTGTCTCCCATTTATTTATTTTCAATTAAACAAATTAACATCATATTTTAACAACAATTTTTAAAAAAATCAAGTAAATGTTTATTTAAATCAGGAATATGAATAATAGTACACAAGAAATATGTAACTGCCACAAGGCATTTGTGTATAGTATGTAACTATTATTGTGCCGTACTTTAAAAATATTATTAGTATGCACCTTATTCAATGTTTTTTGATAAATCACAGCAAAAATACAGTATCTATTATAAAAATTAAAAGCAAGGAAAATGGCGTCATGATAGAAATAATTTTAATTTATAAGTAAGGATTTATAAAGTATTTTTCTTACGCTATACAGTAAATACATTTGTTTTCGTCCTGGGTGTGATTAGTTCTAGAAACTAAAGCGAGGACAAAAAAATTTTTCTACTAAGAAGGGTACGATTTTATTCATAATAATAATAAATTTAATAATAAATTTATTGTCAAAAAACAGTACAAACTGCGTATGACCACGTGGAGGAAAAAAAACTAATTTACTCTCCGGAAGCAAGCAAGGGACCATCCCATCAATTCCGATCAAGGGCCCTAAGGCAGAGGCGGATTCAAAAAATTCAGCAAAAATTCCTAGATAAGATAAAAAGTTAGCTGCGAGTTATAATACTAATAGAATGTCAATATGTTTGTAATTTTAAGCAAAAAATTACATGTAAGTTATTATCGAACTATAGATTATTCTGAGTATAGTGCTTAAAAATTGAAATAACACTAAATTCACGATTTATTGTTACAATAGACCCGCCCCTAGACAAAGCCTAGAGAACCTGTATGATAAATCCGCCTCTACCCGAAGGAAAACCGGAGAAAAACCCGGGCCAGGATGGGGCTACAGAATTTATGTACACAAACGTGCCAATGTTGAGTACACATAAAACTAAATTAATATGAGCCATAAGACAACACAATCATGCAAGAAAATAGTTTTTGAAATTGTTATAAGTTGTTTAAAAAGTACTACAGCAATGGCGTGATAAAGCACAAGACGAATTTAACTTTTGTTAAAATCAATAAATTCTTTTACAGTGTAGAAGCACTGGTGCAGGAGGTAGTTTTTAACCGCGGATTTGAAGATATTCAATTTCATAATATCTTTTATATTCTTGGGCAGGGAATTATATAGAACGATTCCCGAATGGTATGGTCCCTTTTGGCAAAGAGTGGTTGACACTCTAGGGCGATGAATATTACTACTATTGCGTGTATAGTGTTCGTGAACGAGACTGTTTCGTATAAAGCAAGGGTGGCACTTCAGTAATTCGGACTTAACAAACACGACTGTTTCATAAATATAAATGCAGGGAAGTGTTAATATATTTAATTCCTTGAATAAAGGTTTACAAGAGTTTCGGGGGTGAGATTTACAAATTATCCGAACTATCCTCTTCTGAATTCTGAAAGTTTGAATACTCTGACCGGAATTACCCCAGAAGGTAATGCCGTAACGTAAATGGGAGTAAACGTTTGCAAAATATACGCAACGGGAAATACGTGGACTAACTGCGTTAACTAAGATTCGGAATGCGTAACACAATTTGCTTAATTGGGAATTAAGATTGTCAATGTGACAATTCCATTTGAGGTTGTCTTGAATATGGAGACCTAAGAATTTTGTATTTGTAACAGTTTTTAATTGTGTTCCGTTTAAAGAAAGAGAAACCTGGGGTAAAGATTTTGTGATACTATTGTGAAATGACATAGACACTGTTTTGTCAGTGTTTACAATGAGACGATTTGCATGGAACCAAGTCGAAAGGTTAGACAAAACTTTTTGAGCATTGGCGTGTTTACATAGTAAATTAGTGTCATCAGCAAAAAGAACCATTTTGCAATCTGATGTGGATGATGACATGTCGTTCACATACAATAAAAAGAGTATAGGGCCGAGAATTGATCCTTGGGGTACTCCGCAAGTAAGTGGCTTTGTTTCTGAAAGACAACGCTCAAGTATTTTATTTTTAGTATAGGATATTTCTACTTGTTGATATCTATCTTTTAAATAAGAAGTTAGCCATTGATGTGGAAGTCCACGAATGCCTAAAGAATGCAATTTGGTAAGGAGAATTCCGTGATCGATGACATCGAATGCTTTGGATAAGTCAAGAAAAACACCCTGAGGATTTTCTCCACTGTCTAGAGATGTGGTAACATCGTTTAAGAAGGAAAATATGGCGCTTGTAGTGGAAAAGGATTTCCTAAAACCGTGTTGATCGTCAGAGAGAATGTTATATTTTGATAAAAAATCTAGAAGACGCTTATAGAACAATTTTTCTAGGATTTTTGAGAAAGTGGGTAGTAGAGATATTGGTCGGTAATTTCCAATATTAAGTTTGTTTCCTTTCTTGTGTAAAGGTTTCACTTTAGCTCTCTTAAATATATTGGGAAACACCCCTTCCGATAAAGAACTATTAAAAATATTTACGAGTGGATTTAATATAGCGTGGGACGAAGATTTAACAATAAACTCAGGTATATCATCTATGCCTCGTGAAAATTTGTTTTTTAAGGAGCTGATGATTCCCATGACTTCACTGGCGTTAGTTTCGGAAGTGAACATAGAATTGGGTATGTGGGTGGTAATAATTGGAGGACATTGATTTGGATATATTGAGTTCGTTATTTTACCAACTTCTGAGAAGTGAGAATTAAACAAACTTGCGATGTCCTGAGGATTTGACACGATCTTGCCATCGTTTAGTAAAGAAACATTTTCTTCGCGATTTTCAGAAGTTGACGTGTAATTGTTAACAATATTCCACATGGCTTTCATCCGGTTGTTCGATTTTAGTATATGCCTGTCGTTTTCCATAACTTTAGCTGCATAGACTACTTTTCGGAGAATAGTCTTATATTTACGAAAATAATTATGGAATTCGGGTGGCTGGTTATAGCGTTTTGAAAGATAATATAAACGGCGTTTGTTTTTTGAAGAAATTCTTATCCCTAGGGTGATCCATCTATTGTATTTTTTTGTGTTAATTAACTTGCGTTTTATGGGAAAACTAGAGTTGTAATGTTTTAGGAATGTTGAGATAAATACATTGAATTTGTCGTCGGTGTTTTGGCAATTGTAAACATCTTTCCATGTTTCTTCACGCAAATAATTTACGAATATGGATTTATTTATGTCATTAAACTCTCTTGTAAATTTGTAAAGGATTTTAAGCGGTTTTAGTGTATTATTAATAGTCAATACTTGAGCAAGGTGATCACTGTATCCGGCGATAAACACTTCAGAGAGATACGAGATTCCATTGTTGACTATAATTTGATCTAGCAATGTTTGAGATGAGCCGGAGAGGCGAGTGGGGTCATTTATCGTAGTAATAAGGTTGAAGGAGTCGATAAGATTCTTGAATCGATTAACTGGTGAATGTGCAGAGTCGGATGTACTCAAGAAATCGATATTGAAATCACCACATATAACGATAGATTTAGTAGATTTATGTGCGATATGTTCTAAAACATTTTCGAAGTTCCGAAAAAATATGTCAAGATCTGATTGAGGAGGTCTATAAATACACAAAACAACAATACCGGTGTCGGTCAGTTCAACTGCAGAAATTTCGAACACACTATCTACGCAGCAGTTCTCGTAGCCTGTCAGTGGAGAAGATAAAATATCATTACGAACGTAGATACACGTACCTCCGTGAGGATTTTTGCCTTTAAAATTTTGCCCACAGTAAGAACTTGCTAAATAATAATTAGAAATATAGAAATAGCAGTATCGTTGATGTTGTTAGTTGAAAGCCAATGCTCTGTGAGGCATAGCAAATCGAATCGATTTTCGTGTACCAGAATTTCAATGTCTGTCAATTTGTTTGAAAGGGATTGGACATTATGATGAAATATAATTATTTTATTTTCGCAAAGAGTTTGTGACTCACGAGAAATGGAATCGACGTTAGATTGTGGAGAGGAATTTGAAATTGGTACAGCTTCTAGTTCCGGATGAAGCTCGCACACAGCACCTGAACGCGATTGTCACCTTCGAGTACCACATCGTACTCCTGAGCGCAAGTTGTAACGGTGTATGGGGGCGACAGGAGGAATAGATGTTGACGTGGGAGATGAGGAAGCAGTAGGTGAAAGAACGGGGACAGGAGAAGAAATGGGTGTGGAGATAGGAAGAGGAAATGGTGATGAGGTAGGAGCAGAGGGAGGTGGAGGAGATGAGGTAGAAGTAGAGGGAGGTGGAGGAGGAGATGAGGTACGTGCAGGAGGAGGTAATGGAGGAGGTGGATGATGTGAGGTCAGATGTGAAGCTAGGAGAGAACCGAAGTGCTGTTTCCCAGACGGTTTCAGGTGTAAACCGTGCTGGGTAAAGTCCTTGGCAGTCAGGTGTGGTTGCAAATCAAAAAATGTGATTTTTGTGTCTGCCAGGTGATGTTTTAGGGAGATGTTTGCCAGGTTAATTTCGTGGTTTATTTGTGGAACGTTGAAGCGTGGAGGCAGGCTAGAGAGCACTATGTTTGTGTGCAGGGAGGCCATTTTTAGTTTCTGTAGATGTTCAGACGCGTTAAAATGTCCACCCAAGTTGATATCGTTCTGCCCACCTATGATGATTACTGTGTCCCGCTCAGTGAGTTTTTTAGTGTAAGTGTCCAGTTCTCGAATAACTTCAGCCAAACGAGCGTTTGGCTTAAAGAAACCGGAGACTGAGAACTGGCTAGGAAGAAATCCACGCAATACGGAGGACATCTGACGACCGTGCGAATCAGCTAGTATGAGCACGTTTGATTTCTGCGTGGAAGTGTTGGTATCATCTCTGGATAGCACTACTTTACGTGGTTTTGGGCGGCTGTGCTTACCAGTGCGTGGTGTGCGAACAGGTCTGGGTACTGGACGGGAGGGGATGAAACGAGTAGGTAAGGGAGGAAACAGGGACATGTCATCTAACACACTAAACCTATTCTGAGTGAAGAGTTGGGGTGGTGCATGCGTCGTTGGTTTAACCGGGTGATAGCAGTTGGAAGGACGGCGAGAATTCCTAACTGTAGTCCAACCGCCGATCGTTTTCTTATTGATCTCTTCCAGCGCACTGATTCGTGTATCAATATAATGTACCAAGTTATTGTACGCCTTCTGAAGATCAGCTTTGAATGAGTTGAGGAATGCGATAGTGTCCATTGTTGTGAGAAAGTTAGCAACTTCACGACAAAAGCAAATGAGAATACACGAAAACTGACAACTAACACTGAATGAAGGATGCTAGTATAATAATATATTTATTACTACGGAAGTTACAAATGAGATAATAAATAAATTAAATATACAAACAAACCGACGACAAAAATGATTGAAATAATTATTTAGGGCGACCACTGGAGATTAATTAATTCGACAATAACTACCGTATATTGTGTTAAAATGCAAATGAATACGAAAGAATCAAGAAAATCGAATTGTAAAATGATGTAACAATTCTATGAAATTATGACGACGAAAACTTGGGTGCAACAATGAGGCAGGGTTTAATCAGGAAATAAACAAACCGACAAATGACAGAAATAATTTAGGATGACAACTGCAGATAAATTAATTCGACAATAACTAAGACAATATTTTGTTAAATTGTAATGAATAACTACAAAAAGATCACGAAACAAATGGTAAAATATTGGAATAATTGTATTTACGACGACGAAACTTGAGCAGTGCAACAATAGAGTACGTTATTTTTAATTTAATAATGATGTAATAGTATATGCACCAGACAATCTAAATACAGCAAAATAATTAATTTTAATGCACCAAGAAGTTAAATTTATGATTCCGTTTGTACTTACGTAAACTTTATCACACCTTTGAATGAAGCACTTGATAACAATATGAAATTATATATGGTCCGTTGGGTTTGAAAACCTTAGGAAATGTTTTTAGTGTTTTTTTACTTAACACTCACACAGAACAAAGAATTTAAACATAGTTATTTTATTTTCTTTATTTTGTAAAAATTAAAACTAATTTTCTTAGTATCGCCAACAAGGAAAAGTTGAAAAGCCGGAGGAAGATTACTGAAGCTATGATACGATTGCTACGCACTCTAAAGTTAACTACAAGAATAAATGTATGGTTGGCGAGACTAGCAAAATTAGGTTTATTTTTATCTACGGCAACAAAAAGTCACAAACACCACCTATGTTTATTATTTAGTTTATAAAATAACAAATAACAAAAAAATATCAAATGAGATGAAAATTTGAATAAATCAAAACGTATTTTAAAAGAAGAAACTCCAAAATCTTCACGCATTTTGTTAAGACAAACTGTTCGTTTATACATCAATGGATTTCTGGCCGCAATCCTATCACATAGTTTGCCCGAACGCTTTCACCGAAAATCAATCAGCTCAAAAGGCTGTAAAAAACAACACCGCACATATCGTGATTTCGTAAGAGAGACCTCTTGGAACAAGAAACAAAGACTTCCAAACCGGGAATTTTGTTTTAAAATTATCGAGAAATATGTTTTCTCCACAACTATATTCTTCGAAAATAAATTCTTTTCGTGTTTATATGTTTACTTAACTTATTGCTCATAGATTATGATTGCTTTCAATCACGAGCATCTTTTTAATGAATGCTAACATTTGTCGCTTCATGATTTAAGTAATAATTTCCCGGTTAGTGTTGATAAACATCTATTTTTTTTATTAATTTTGGCAATCACAGTTTTCTTCACGGTAGAATAATGCACAAGATATTTTTCACTGCATATAATTCTGTAAGAATAAATCTGAGCATTATCCATTATTTCTATTCATATAAGTAGTGAATATTTTTGTCGAATTTGTCATGAAATATTATATCAATAGCACTACATTACTTTGAACTTTCTATAGCAAACTATAGCAAAATGAGACGCTTATTTGACAATATATACATTGCATTATCATATTGGAGCAATATTTAACATAATAGAGTATAGCAAGAGTTAAGGGAAAAATGCTAGTTCCGCACGCGGTACACGGCAATAAACCTACATTGTGTTATTGTTTTAACACTGAACCCATTTTCATCCAACATTCATATTTTCCTAGATGATTAACAAGGATATAAACTATTTTTAGTATTAATGTGAATATTTTCAAAGCGGCGCATTTTGAGAAGTTAAAAACCAAAAGTTTGATTTTGAACAAGTTAGCCAGCAATTTTTTCTCCATAACATATCATTGTAAAGATCATTAAAGAAGCTGTAAAATGACATCTCTACCAGGTCTCTATCTCAATTAGGAGAGCTTCCAGAGCAATTCAAATGCTTTGTGTAGAACCGTTTTCTTTAAACTTTACATCGTTGTAACTTCCAAACGGGTGGAATTTTACAATACTGGCTACTTTTCTTAATATATATCATGGCTACCTCCCTACAAAATTTTATCAAAATCTGAGATGATTGTGTAAAAAATCTATTAAAATTGTATTGATTTGAAGTGGAATGGCCCGTCTTTCATTATTTAATTAAATTATTTCTGCCCACTCTCTCCGAAGGACCAGTTTCTCTCAACATTCGTGCATCAGAGAGGAGCACTTAATGTTCCAACTGGTTCCATTTTATTTCGGCGTTTCACTTAACTCTCTCCGTACAATTAACCGCCCCAGTGAAGCCCATTCGACCCTTGCGTGGTGCACTCGGTCTCTCCACCTCCCATTAACTTGTCTTCGCTCCACCGCACCCCCACCGCGTGGTGCATCTTTCTCGAGCAATATAAGAGGCGTCTGGACCACATAAAAACAGAGCGCGTGAGCAATAAATCGTCCTCAATCACGGGGCTCGTGATTGGTTTTCGTTGTGTCCACGAGATGGCAGAGGCGGCGACGCAACCGAACTCTGACCTTTAGGGTAATTTATCGCGTCGGTGCTTGCGGGAGGGACACGAAAGGGTAGACACCCTCCACTGCGAGGACGAGGACGAATGTGAAGATAGAACGGTGACAGAAAATGTGACAATGTAAAATGGTAGACTGACTTTCGTGAGAACGCATGGGTGCATTAGCAAACAGATAGGAAGAGACTGGAAAGTCCGATGAAATTCACAGGACGTCCGTGTGCGGTAGTGTCAGTATGTATGTATTTCTTCCGTGGAGAAGATATATAATAACAACAGCCAGGTGAAAATGACGAGGGCCGCAAAACGTAACTCGGATTTCTGCTTCTATTGCAGGGATGTTAACCATTATAAGACCCCCAGGGTACTTACATCTAGTAAGTACGTGTTTGGCAACCACGGGGCCCCGAGCTGAGTCTGGCATTACTTCCACTTCCTTGTGCGAGGCTCCTTCCTTTCTCTTTCCTGAACTTCCTTGGTCACCTCTTGTTCTTTTCGATCCCGACGCTATTAGGGCTAGGGTATCTTTCATTTTCCTCATTTTTTGCCCCCTCCCTCATTTTTTGTTCTCGATATTTTGATGTATGTTTTGATATATTGTAATTCAGGAGGGTTTTTAGTGGGTATGGTTGAGTCATTCGGCGAGTCCCACACGCGGGGAGAGTCATGTTGGCTCTCCCTAGAGCGTAACTGCGTTTTCCCTACCTGTACAAGATTTCGAGGGTTCCAAGNCCCCCCCCCCCAAAAAAAAAAAAAACGAAATCTGGGAGGAAGTGATGTGGTTGTACAAGGCAAACATTATAAAAACGGAAGTTCTGGGTTCGTTTCCCAACTCGTCACAATTTTTATGAGTCCGTAGTTATCACAGAGCGTATGTAATTTAAAGAAGAAAATTTTGAATAAGATGCGTTTATCGCATTAAATAGCTATGAGTGAATGAGCTACATACACATAATCTTTTGAGGATATTTAATTACACCGTAAAATAACAAGATATTGAATAAAAATGGGAGAAGCGATAGAGAATCGAATCCGGGACCACCCGACTACGCTCTGGTGCGTTACTATTACGCTATGCTGTTCATTCCTAGACCCCGTATATCATAGTCATTCAACTTGCGATAACCCGAAGATCTCAGAGGAGACCTTATTCGAGATACTGTCCTCGGTTGAGGCGATCCCCATTGGGAATCCTTGGTGGCGGGTTGAAATACTCCAATTCGGAGAAAATGAGTTAATTTCGTCGATGAAACCCATATTCACGTCACTACCCGTATAAATAGACCCAACTGTCTTAAATACCGGTTGTTCGAAGGGAAAAAGGAAGTTTGCTGTTTCTGTCTCTTTCGCACAAGTCAAGAAAAACTGTAAAGTTTGGTTTAGACAAATGTTTTGAAAATTGCACAAACATAGTAAATCATTGTCCAGTATGTGTGTAAAAAGCAGTTTAATTTATTCAGAATTATGCTAGCCTTTAAAAGTTAATCTGCCTTAATTAGTGACTATACTTTATAAAATTATGAACATTCACGTATCTACTGATTACAATGTAAAAGATATGTTTTTGAATTCAAAGAAGAGCGTATCTTGAAGGGATACGTTTACCGAAATTCGTCATTATTTAAAGTTCCTCTGGATACTGTGCAACATAGTAATAGCACTCTAAGCAGAGTATTTAAACACCTCTAGCAGGATCCGTCTTATACGTAGTTACGTTGACGTGGGGAACATTAATTACCCAATATTAATTTCTCATGTGTCGAGCAAACGTGGTTTGTGGACACCAATACGAAAGTGAAAACCAGTTAATTCACTTCACATAATACCAATATTATCTCTTGGTTATCCTAATTAATCCGAAAATTCCACAAATCTCAAGAAAAATATCACAAAGGTTCATTAGTTGATTAATGTTAGTATAAATGAAATGTTCATAGTAATGTAAATATAAAAATATTCTCACACGCAAAATTATTGACGTATTACATGGAGAAAAGCGATAAGTAGAGTTTTATCTTGTATCAGTCTTACTAATTTTCCATCATTAATTTTTTTTTTTAGTTATTGAGACAAGTTCTCTTTTTTCATACACGTGCTTTAACTTTTTTACCAATGCTTCTTCGATTTCTTCGAAGAAGTAGGCAAGAAAAAATAAAGTGTATATTTATTGAATAACTATAGTAAATACTTGTGAATGATATTTGAGAGAAAAATTAGCCTGATGAAAATGACTGAAATAGAGCGATTGGTGACTTTTAAAAGTAAGTACCGTAGGTAAAGTAATTTACGGACCTCTCCCATTATGTTATAGAAGCTTAAAGATTGTTGTTTGATTGTTGTTTTTGTTGGTTTTTGCTTAGAATTAATTCCTTCACCGAATTCTCAGTTATTTTCAACTTCAAAATTATTTCACAACACAACAATAGGGTACCTTCCCTCTGGGTGTATAGTAGCCAAGAATGTTTTTAATATTTACTATTGAAGCCCTTCAACACAAAGTTAAAAGGTTTTAAAGTTTTATTTATTAATCTTCTCATGAACAAAAAGCTGCAGATAAGTAAATTTTTAGCACTTAGATTATATATTGCTACCGTATTTTACGGACTATAAGACGCATTTTTTTCTTCAAAAAATTGCCTCCTAAATTCAGGTGCGTCTTATACTCGAAATTAATATAAAAATGTCCAGTGTTTGATTTAAAATTCTCGCCGGTCTAAAAATGGCCATATATTCGATGCCGCGGGAAACCTATCTCTATCTGGCAACATTGTATTCAACTGGCAGCAGCAGTGAACCGATGCGACGAACATGAGTTGAGGGGATTCACAAGCTTGCCAACAGTCTCCCTCCCGCCCCGCCATCAATGCACCCAGAACATTGTCTAGCCTATGATGCGTCATTGCAGTCTACGGTGCCAGTGAACTTGAATTGGGTTATCGGTCAGTTCGGTTCTATAAACTAAGAATTTTTTTTAGTCTGCCTTTGCAATCTAATATTAAAAATGGTAAAAATGTTTTTTTTTTTAATTGCTTAAAAATTAAGGTGCGTCTTATAGTCCGTAGCGTCTTATAATCCGTAAAATATNAATTGCTTAAAAATTAAGGTGCGTCTTATAGTCCGTAGCGTCTTATAATCCGTAAAATATACAAATTCCACTACTACTATTTTTTTTAATGTAAGAGTAGAATGAAATGGCACCGAGTTGTTAACAAGGACATCAGAATTTTAAGAAAAAGTATGAGAAAGCTGCAAATCATCGAAGAATAATTTTGATAAAACAATGTTTCTAACTAGTGACGACGTTGCGCTAGTGATGCCGAACTAATTTGTTTGCTCCATCCATCGCGTCGTGCGCCGGAAGTCCTGGGAGTTTCAGAGGAAAAGAAAGACCCGCTTAGAGAGGAAGTGCAGTTCGAGGACGAACACTAAATGAATTCCCAACGGAAGTCGGTTAAGAAGGAACTTCACTTCTCTCCGTTCGCTCTATTTCGTCCATTCGTATTTGTGTCAGTTATTCCATTCCGATGTTCTCGGGCTAGATATTACTGCGACGAATATCTTTGTTCTGTATCTCGTCAACATATTCATTGATCAAAATTAATATTACATCGAATTCCGAATTCGTATACCGGGAATCGGTTACCTTTACTCGCTCGCGAGCAGCATAGTCAAACCTTTAATACTCTGCGGGAAATGTATCAAAACTTTAAAGCCTTGAGGACCGCATAGATATCCAACGTCATATTTTTAAAAAGCTAAATAAAGAGTAAGTTTAATTCTAATGCCATTAAAAAAGGATAGGAATGTTTAAGTATAATATTAAATGAAGATTCACGTAGGGCGTTAAACAATTTTATTTATGAAACTAAATACGAACAAGCAACAGACAGAGGAATCGACTTCTCAAAGAAGCGTTTCGTTATTTTTAGTTTTTTTTATTTTAAAACATTCATATTGACTTTTTTCATTATATTATGACCAAAACCTGAGATTGCTGACCCCTGACCTATACCATTTCTTTCTTCTCTCCCTGCTCATTAATATGTTTGCAGATCTAGTAAACATAGATTTTTCGCCATCGCTAATGGAATAATTGATCGTGCATAATGTTAATTGAGTATTAGTTGCCTTGGATACAAGTAGATAAACCCATTGAAATTTATGTTCGAATTTGTAATCAAAATTTTAAACAACAAATTACGAAGGTATACAGTTTATACGATGGAGTTAGACTGTTTTCCCCCAAATTTCCTTGCACTTAAAAAAAGTTATAGAGCACATTAAGGTACTATATTGGTTCTGGTTTTAACATTTTCATGACTTTTTATTGAAATAGATAAACTTGTGTTAATGAATATCTTGTGAGGGTATATGTTTCAAGTTGGAGAGACGATAAGGAACGTACGAAGAAACGTTTCAACCAACTAGAGCGTAAGAAGATTCTGCACAGAGATAAAAGCAACTATAACGCGACGAATTACTTACGCGCGAGCTTGCAAGACACATACATGAAGGCACAGTACGTGTATTTGAACGGGAGATAGGCTCATTGTCAGAGATACAGTTCATTCATTGAAAACAGCACTATCCAACTTATCTTAGCCCGGGCTATTTACACTCACATATTCGAAGAAGAGATCGACATGGAAAGGGGTTTGGTAAAATATTGCCCGAAGAATAAAAGTAATGGGTCATCGTCCGTTAAAGTCTTTGATTATTAATCTAATGGGTCTTTTTATTTTTTGTAACGTTACATTTTGATTTTCACCGTCAAATTTACATCATGTCAAGTTGTAAAAATTAACCACTATTTTTTATATAAAAATATGATTTTAGTATTTAGTAATATTAAAAAATATTTTCATTATGTATGGGGTAATTTCGGACACAATTTTCTATTTCTTTCTCTGCAGACATGCCACGTCAAATATTAATTCTGACTGCGAAGATAGGGAACACAAAGTTGATAAAAAATTTAAGAAATACAACTTTTCTTATACTTAAGTTCAGTTAATTTCATGGAAACGTCAAAATAGGAGATACATAAAATTATTTAAATTTCGGAATTGATGGAATTGTCCCTTGTTTAATACAGGAGACTAAATTAGTTTATTGTCCTCCATGTGGTCATACGCAATTTGTACTGCTATTTGACAATACATTTATTATTAAAACACCTAAAAGGTTTAAAAATAGCACAAATATAAATTTGCAAACCGACAAGGGTCATGAAGCTGAGAAATGTTTCTTGTTACTTTACAATCATCGAAGTGAAATAGTTTCACCAAACCTAACAGACACTTCCTATTGTACATTTTATTTAGTTGAAGGATAGTCTTACTAGCGACGTCAGATAGATAAATAAAATTGAAATTTTCAAGTAAAAGTTTGGTTTATTGACATTTCCTGAAAAAATCTGTTTATT
>NNCF01129781.1:115953-143071 GCA_002313205.1 Laupala kohalensis | reverse complement strand
GCATGAAATATGCAATTCTTCAAAATATTTAGCTTTGATACCACTCTTGCTGCGTTCAAATAAAGACGCAGATGGGAGGAGGCAATGTTGCAAGGAATATCCCCGGGGGATATAGCTGAGGAACAGACTTTTGTGCTCTACATCATAAAACTTGAGGCAGTAAGTCTATTTTCGTCAAATCGATTTTCAGTGGCAGTATCAGAAAAATAACGTATGGCAGAGTGGCAGCTCCAAAGAGCTGATGAGATTCACATCTGACTCATGCGATATCAATACACAGTTAATATTTTTTCAACATTATTAAGGACAAGGTGCAATCGTAATAATATACATTATTCGATACATCGAAAATTGTTTATTCAATCGATCAGGGTGTTGTGGTTTTATAAAACAAAATATTAAAATATTAGCATTAGTTATATGAGTATAATTTCATACGTAAACAGAACATTAAAATGCATGATATAAAATAATAATTTATTTATTTGATTTTGTTTGTTTTTGTAATCAGAACGTTCTCTTGGATTGAAACAAAATTTAAAACGCATTAAATTTAGCGTTTTTCTTATGTCTATACCACTTCCTAAATAGTGATGAGTAAATGCATGTAACGAATTTATGCAATCTTTACAATAATGAATACAAGATTGACACCCTTAGTTGAGCACAGTAACGAATATGCTAAATGTAAAAGTCTTGACTTTTATCGACCATTTTTTCTTTTCTTTTTTCCTCCAGAATGCATGACAAGCTCAAAGATGAAGAGAGCGCATCAAAATCGTCAAAAGACACAAAGTAGATTTAAAGTGCCACGAAACGGAAAAAGTAAAATTTTGAGTTGTGCGAAATGTGAAACGCACGGTTCGTGAATCTCACTAATGAAATGAGCGCGGGCGAAAGTCATGCCAGCATTCAATGTAATAAATCCANATGAAATGAGCGCGGGCGAAAGTCATGCCAGCATTCAATGTAATAAATCCAAGATTCATAATCAACATTCAAGTGTTTAGAGCATGACATTTACGTCAGAAATGTGAAGAAAAAGTTTGCTCCCAGACACGGTTTACAAAGGCGAGAACAGTATATTCCCTATTTAAATACTTTGTACGTACCATATAGAGAACTCTGCCCGATTCGCTTCAGAGAATTTGTTATGCAAATATAAATATACTTTATTGTCGAAAAAGCTGTTACAAAGTATGACCGCGTGGGAGATATTACCAACAGTCCAAGAAGACGTCCTTGAGCGCTACGTGGCTGAGGACGCTGAAGAAGTTAAAGAAGATGCCGATGGAGAGGAAATGAACTGTATTTTCAGGGGCGGTGCGAGTACAAGTGGGGAGAATGAAGAGAACATCGTTTTGGAGTGACAATATGGAGGAAAGCTTAGACCATGGAAGAGGATGGATGTTGAGGTCGTGTGAAATAAACAGGTGTATTAGTTACTTCGACGACGAACACCATGCAGTGGCTAATTTGTTCCTATCGAAACTTAACGGGATGAAAAATAGCACTTATCCAATAATAAATGCTATTAATATCCGGAATATTAATGATGTTATTTGAGGTGATTGCATAGCGATGTGGTACCACTCGTCTTCTGACATACCCTGATCTGTGTTGTTTGGATAATTACTTGACTATATTTCTAATTAGATTACTACCACTGTTCGTGTGAGTTACTCTCTGGAAACAAGTAAGGGACAATCCCATCAATTCCGATCAACGGTCTAAGGGCAGTGGCGTATTCATTTTCTATGAAAGAAATTATTAAGTAAAAACGTAACGTTTATTATTCCAAAATGAATCGATATTACGAGCAGTAAAATTTCGAGATTAATAATAACAAAGTTTTAATGAGATTCCCGTATGTGGAAAATCCGCCACTGTCCGAAGGAAAACCGTAGAAAACCCCGCGCTACGATGGAAAAATCCACGCCAGGGTGGGGTAAGATAATTCACCCTTAGTTGTAATTAGACAAAAATAGCTCGCTTCGATGCAAAATTCGTGATATTTCAATTTGTTCGTAGCAAAATAGGAATACCATTATTTCATTCTTAATCCCTTTATATTATAATTAAATAACAATCATAATCATTCTTTGAACATGGCACATCAAGCTTATGTGGTAAACAAAATATGTAAATTGAAACTTAATTTCTCACTAGCAAACGTTCACGTTAGGTTTTCAAAAACTCATAATCATTCTATAATCCCTTTATAATTATAATTTCAAAAAAGAAGACTTGAACCTCTACAATGCATACGAAACATTCCTTCAAAAATTTCAAGTTACATTTCTCCAAGAAGTTTTTTTTCCCCCTCAGTGTTGACGAGTGTGTCAGTCACCCCGGATAATGCCACTCGTATTATTAGTTAAGAAGGATATTATGATTTATCTGCTTAGTTTTTGTGTGGTAACATCATGGTGATAAATACCAACTTTCAAATACAATATCTTTTTCGTACGGGTATTTAACTTTTTGGAAATCCTTGAATTTAATAAAGTGTGTTTTTATATCACTTTCAAAGTCACTTCATTGATAGTCACTTTTACTAGCGTAGATTAACACATGACGTTTGTTCTTCAGTACAGATTACCATAAAGCATTTGAATGTTTTATCTGATGAGTTGGTAGTACGGAATCATTGACACCCTATGTCAGAAAATCCGACATATATTACATATTTCAAGAAGAATACCGAATTTCGATATTCCTGTTCAACTACTGTCAACATGATGATCATAATTGTCTTTTATCATCATTATAATAAAACATCACAAATCTTACATTGTGACGCAATTTTAGAGGGTTGAATACACTCAAACTGACTCTCCGACTTTCTCTTGACTCTTATATCCAGAGGTGGATTTATAAGTTTGGCATCTCTAGGCATAAGTAAATATAGCGGATTTTTAGAGCAGATTTTACATACATAAATTGAGTTATTTAATTATTATTTACTTGCACATTTTTATATATTTTAATTGTTTACATATATTAACGATTTGCATTTTTTGATTAGTCACATCTATTATTATAAGGTACAAAGTACCATAAACATGTTTAATTTGGACAAACAAACTTTTAAAAATACTTACATTATAAAATTAAAATTACATACAATTTTAATTTTTAAAATTGTAGAAATCTTATGATAATATTATTAAATTAGAAAAATTACTATTTTTCCACCTTTGTAGTTTTTGGCTTCCAAAAAATCTAGCGCCTCCAGGCTATTGCCTATGTCTAAATTCACCTCTGATTATAGCCAACACTTTATATCACGGTCTAAATACAAAATAACCCAGATATTGTCCCATGAGAAAACATTAGGTTGAAATTAACAAAAAACACATTGTCGTCAATGCATAAGAGACACTTACGCCTGGAGCGAAAAAACGACGAGTGTTTGAAGCTAAAGTCGAACAGCGTGCTCTCTAGGGGTAAACTTGTTATGGAGATTGAGGTAAACCCCTAGCGACCGAAGACAAGAAGTTTTATAAAATCCAAATCAAATGAACAATAAATGGAATAAAAATATTATAAAAACAAAAAACCTTTGTGAGCTATTTTTCCTACTACTTAAAGGGTTTAATTTTTTTATTTTGTTTTAATTTTGAAACAGGACGTTGATTTAAAAACATTCGTAGATTTAAAAAAGTTAGAAGAAACTTGCTCTCGAATGTTGAGGGCTTGAACTCTATTAGTATTCTACAATACGAGAATGAAAAAAAAGTTCTATAATTTTGGAAAAATTCTTTATTTTTCACGAAAAAAGTAACTTTACTTGACGCAAAAAAACTGCACCCGAGTGAAACGCAAATGTCATTGCACATTCAAAATGGAAACGCTAGCCTCACTTTGTGCGCCACAGGAAATGTCAAATAAACATAATTCTAACGTGCTGCGAGCTCCACTTTTATACCAAACTCCGAATTCCTGCACAGCGACATGTCACGTTGAATACTAAGCAGATGTGTTTGTAGGGCGCCGCAGGCGGTCGTGTTTGGCGCTCCAGAGTCCTATTTTGCATTCCCTGTGAGGCAGAGTATACGTGCGTGCCTGCGAGAACGCCATGTGAAGGACTACTCAACAGCGCTCCCGATGGTTGTAGTCTACTAAACTCTAAAAGTGAAACCCGATGGAAGCGGAAACATAGTTACTTCTCCACATTCCGTTATTCAAATCACATCAGTTTTGCCCTTGCTCATGTTCAAGAGTGATATAACAGAATTATCATCATATACATCCCATCAATATACATATACCATATACATCCCCCCCCCATCCTGGCCCGGGTTTTGCTCCGGTTTTCCTTCGGGTGGAGGCGGATTTCTTATACAGGTTCTCCAGGCTTTGTCTAGGTGCGTGTTTATTGTAACAATAAATCGTGAATTTAGTGTTATTTCAATTCTTACGATTTTTAAACACTATATTCAGAATAATCTATAGTTCGATAATAATTTGTACATGTAAAATAAATGTTTTNGTATTATAACTCGCAGCTAACTTTTTATCTTATCTAGGAATTTTTGCTGAAATTTTTGAATCCGCCTCTGCCTCAGGGCCCTTGATCGGAATTGATGGGATGTTCCCTTACTTGCTTCTGGGGAGTAAATTAGTTTATTGTCCTACGCAGTCTGTACTGCTTTTTTGACAATAAATTTATTTTTATTTATTTATAAAATTTATTTATACATACATACATACGCAAATGTCCAAGAAAATAAGAGTTATTTTTCTGCGTTACCGGATAGAGTAAATCACACAAATTAAGGTTCACACTTAATTTGTGTGATTTACTCTATCCGATATTTATATGAAACAGTCTCGTTCACGAACACAATACTCGCAATAGTAATAATATTCATCGCCCTAGAGTGTCAACCACTCTTTGCCAAAAATGACCTTATCATGCGGGAATCGTTCTATATAATTCCCTGCCCAAGAATATAAAAGATATTATGAAATTGAATATCTTCAAATCCGCGGTTAAAAACTACCTCCTGCACCAGTGCTTCTACACTGTAAAAGAATTTATTGATTTTAACAAAAGTTAAATTCGTCTTGTGCTTTATCACGCCATTGCTGTAGTACTTTTTAAACAACTTATAACAATTTCAAAAACTATTTTCTTGCATGATTGTGTTGTCTTATGGCTCATATTAATTTAGTTTTATGTGTACTCAACATTGGCACGTTTGTGTACATAAATTCTGTAGCCCCATCCTGGCCCGGGTTTTTCTCCGGTTTTCCTTCTGGTAGAGGCGGATTTATCATACAGGTTCTCTAGGCTTTGTCTAGGGACATGTTTATTGTAATAATAAATCTTGAATTTAGTGTTATTTCAATTCTTAAACACTATACTGAGAATAATCTATAGTTCGATAATAATTTGTACATGTAAAATATTTTTTTTTGTTA
Organism: Laupala kohalensis; assembly: GCA_002313205.1. Taxonomy (NCBI): domain Eukaryota; kingdom Metazoa; phylum Arthropoda; class Insecta; order Orthoptera; family Trigonidiidae; genus Laupala; species Laupala kohalensis. The sequence continues at coordinate 137,641 of NNCF01129781.1, read as the reverse complement.
AATTACAAACGTATTGATATTCTATTAGTATTATAACTCGCAGCTAACTTTTTATCTTATCTAGAAATTTTTTGAATCCGCCTCTGCCTTAGGGCCCTTGATCGGAATTGATGGGATGGTCCCTTGCTTGCTTCCGGAGAGTAAATTAGTTTATTGTCCTCCATGTGGTCATACGCAGTTTGTACTGTTTTTAGACAATAAATTTATTATTATTGACAATAAATTTATTATTATTCACTTTAGAGCACTCATATATGTGTCGGCGATTTCATATTATTTCATCTTTCACCTTTTCTTTTCCGATAAAACAGTTTTTTTTAAATTTCATTTGGCCCATGACGAAATAAAATCAAGGGAAAATCTACTCGACTCATTTATTTGAGAAGGATGAAACTTGACTTATTGAGTCTCAACAATTGACAGGCAACGCGTCTCACCATGCTAGTACAAACAATATTCGTAGGGAATTGTTCTCGAATTGTTTCGTTCCATTGCGTATTATCATATACTTTTCATAACTGTTCTGATAAAACATCAGTTTTTAAATTGTTTAATGCTAAAATATCAAACAGTATGAAGTTTACCTAAAACTAACAGATGGAAGAAAGTACTATCTGCCATGTTATCCTGGTTAATAAAAGAGCCTAGCTAAATAAAACTAATCGTTCAAATTATCGTACAGAATGTTAGTTTCATTCAATTTCCTGTGCAGTTAAAGCACGCAGATTTACGCACTAACAGCAAGGTTGTTGACACGTAGTCTACGTCATAGCTACCTTTTTCGATACCTTAAAGATTTCATGGTTTATTTATTTACTGGCTGAGAAAACGCACCTTTACTTGAAATTTAGTTATTTTTGAGTAAATATTCTTTCATAAATCACCTTTATTATCTAAAAAAACCGAAAGAGAATTTATGAAAAACTTCATAAACCTAGTAATTACATACGTCTGTGGCTCGGCATTGCCTTGCGGCAACGACCTCTGGGTTTATCTTACTGCTTATCCCTATCTACGGCTATTTGTATGTAAACATGCAAAGAATATTCATGATATTTCTCTGTTATTTTTTTTCCTCGCTAATACAGGTTGTGTTGCAGTAGGGTATGTCTTGCCTGGGGATATTTACAAAACTTTATTTGAACTAGCCTCACGCAAACATTACGAAACGCATTGAAACGACACGTAAGCCTCTTAGGGTTGGGAATATATTATAAGCTACAATTAATTTTAACACATTAGGAATAAGAAACCAAAATACAAGAAAAGGCACTTAAATTTTTATTATATTAATAATACTTATGATTGTCTTATTAGGGTTCAGTCCACGAAGTTTGCTCTTCCTCCTAAAATACATTCAATATGGAAGAGATGATGTTGGGTTACCTAGGAACCACAAATACTGAACATTTGTATGGTGCGAGTAAAAGCAATTGAGCTAAAAAACGTAACAAAAGGGATCGACCACGTCCTCTCGTGCTTAGCAACACGTTACCTAATACAACATACTATATAATATACCCATATAATATAGTCGTTTAAATAAAATCATGTGATTTTATTTCTCTTATTTTTCAAGCAAACCAAACACAGGTTTTGGAGAGAGCGATAACTAAAAGATAAGTCGATTGTCGTTAAGCCAAACACCGTTGTGCCTTGTTCTTTTCTGTATTGTTGTATTTGCAAATAGGAAATGTAGTGTGCTATTGAAGCTTATCTACATGGAGCGATAGGAGTTAGGAGTCGGGTGGTAAGTCATTGTAAGTAGGTGAGCCGTTTAGCTGGGTTTACCAACAACTTGACCTACGTTGAGGGGTTAGTAGAAGTGGTTAGTTATTGATACTAATAGGAGCTGGATAGAGGAAGGAATGTTGGCTTTTCAGTAGTCACAGCTATACGAACTGTGACATTAATGTGAAAAGCTACGAATTTTCTGGCCCCGTCGGGAATCGAACCCGGGATGACTTGGTGAGAAGCGACAACACTACCACCTTCGCCACTGGGGTGCCTTGTACTTGTACGTCATAGGACTGGATTGTAGCCTCTCGAACATCACCGATAACTGTGAACGCTAGACTAGTTCAAACACTAGTCTTCGTCTTCTGCAGTCTCAATCCATGATATATGGCCTTCACGTCAGCGTCAGGAATTGCGGAGCCGTTGTTTCAATTGTCATTCCATTTATTTCCCCTAAAGAAGAAGAATTTTTTTTACACTCAGAAACTTATCCTTCTCTTTTCTTTAAAATAATAAACTATCATATCATGTTATACGTATGTACTCTATTTTAGTAGTGAGACCATTGCATTATATTAGCATTTGGTGTATAGAGATCTTATTGTCAAGAAACATTGATCGATGCGAGGTATCACACTAAATAAACCCACAATATCATTCTAAAGTAATGTGGTAAGTATGGATTTGTAGGTGATGTAACAGTACCACAATTCATGTAAAAATTCTAAAACCAAAAAACGTTATTAGCCGTTACTAAACAGTTTTAATTTTATGAAGATGTCAATATCCCCTCTCTTTAAAATGATTTCCACGTCCGATACACAAATTACCTTATACGTTTCCGTCTGCTTATTGCAAGAGATAATGTTTACTGTATTACACATTATTTGCAAGGTAACTACGGGAACCTTAATTTTATTCCCAACAAAACGTTTAGGGATCATTCGTAATACGTCTCGGTCTTTGGAGAGGAAGGGGATGGAGAAACGTGACGGTTCGTGAAGAAACGGTAGTTTTAGACATTACTTTTGGTATGTCACAAATGTTTAAAATTGTGTCAATTCAGGCAATTTTCCTACAATGAAAATAAAAGTCTTGTAATCCCTTAAGCACCATTTTCTCCTTGTGACACCCTTGACCTTCATAATCCTCTTAAGTATACAAATAATTATATTTTATCCTTTAATCAAATTAAATAAATAATTCAAGACTTACGACCTTTAACAGACGAACATTATATATTTTATGATATAAGAAATATAACGTTTCGACTCTCGTTTGAAGTCGTCGTCAGATGGAACAACAAACATAACAACAGAACAAACGAACACGATATTAAACATAAATACAAAATATGTTTACAAAAAAGCAGACACTACACAAGCAGGTTATAATATTGTATTGTAAATACCAGACAGCTTTTCTGTACCAGAATGTGTCTGTGCGTAAATTCAAACTCCCGTGTATAATCACAAAATATATACTGTTCGTCCGTTAAAGGTCGTAAGTCTTAAATTTCTCCTTTAATTGCTATTTTTCATGTTACGATAGGAGGGATACGATAATTACTGTTTATAATGGGAGGGGCCTGGCCGTTTTGTGATGTCATGTTAAGGAGAGATTTGGCCTAATGTAACAACACGGGGGGGGGGAGGGATAAAAAATTTCTCAAAGATCGCTTGGCGTAATTTATAAAGTATCTCTTGAAAATATGTTTATATTTTTAAATTAAGTACCTCCGGTTACGTTCGACTGGGTGTTATACACTTTTCTTGGGTATGATTCATATCGCGTGATATCATCAAAGGCAAATTCCATTATTCACGAAAGAGTCGACTGAATCCCTCGTTTCGTTATTCCCAGTGCCGACTCTTTTCAAGAGAACTCCTCTGACCGACGCTAGCGCTGCTGTCGTGCGTTCTCGTAATTACATTTCTTCTCCCATAAGCTTCGTTGGCCCCAGAGGTCTTTCTCTCCTATCTACCATGTCTCTTCTCCAATTCCCTCTGACTCCGTGTCGAGTTACACCTCAACCTGACTCCGCTTGGAGAAAGACATCAAAAATCGTATTGGTTATTCATAACAGATATGAGCTTAGAGACTAGGGATTACGGGATGCGGCAAGCATACTCAGCATACGTGTCTGAAGTGATATGTATTCCTCATTTCCTATATTCATGTAAAACAAGAACTCTTTCAACATAATAACTATCGAGATGAAACTCGAAGGATATAAAAGACACAAAAATTACGAGGGATTAAACAAAAAATAGAGACTAAAAATACTTATACAATAAAAATTGAAAATGAAAATATAAGATACGTTCATCACAAAATCTCATTTCATTTTCAACAAACTCTAATTTATAATATAATTACCACGCGTTATTATTTATTGTTAATGCGTTATTGTTCATGCGTTTTTTGTATTATAACATACCGTAATGTTAAACTTATTAATTAAATATGAAATGTAATGAAATAAAGTGGTATAACGAGGAAATTGCCTCAATAGTTTGGGTTTTCTAACACGTACTGCTGATACCCATAAAGAGGAGAACATGTGATTCTTTATTACATAATTTATAACTTATTCTCAACAATTATCAGCACAGAACATGGAAATAGAATTCACGCGTCAGAAAAATACCCAATAAGTATAGCGACCCACGACTACAGCCTCCAAAATAAACATTATGACATAATTTGAATGAACAATTGTAATGGTTTAAGTGTACCGGTTAAACGAAAGTTTTCAAAAAAGCGCTGTACAAGTCATGGCCCGTGAAAACTTTTTACGATATGCGAGTACATTATACATCATTCATGAAATTTTTCATCACACTTTGGGGGACACAACTTTGTGCATACGAATATGTCTATGCTGGCAGAATTAATATTTGACGTGACATGTTTGGTAAGGAAAAACGGAAAGAGTGTTTGAAAAGATCCCGACATACATTATAATAAGAAAACATGTAATTATAATAAATAAATAAATAAAATAAATTCATGACTTTATTAGTGGCGAGACTCAGACCGAGGTCTGCTCTTCCGCCTAACCACAAATATAATTAGTTTTTAAATATTAAGGAATATTCTATTTAATTTTTTCGTCTTGAAATAGTATGAATTTGTAGATGATAATTAAAATATGGCGTTACAAATAAATTCACGTGACCTATTAGTTTTATTTATCGGTCATAATTTGGCCAAACCCCACCCAATTAGACCTACCCAATCGCTCGAATTCGGTTTAAAGTGTATAAAATGGCCCGCGAGCTAAGCTAATTTAAACAGCGCTGGTTTAAAGCATGCTTCACCTCACCGATGGATTACTCACCAGCGTGAAATTGTATCGTAGCCTCTCAACATATGGACCAGTGTTGCTCATGGTCACCAGACAATAAGTTGTTTCATTTAAAGCTTCCTGCGTCGTCTCACGTCACCAAGCCCTGGTTACTGGTATTTCCTTGAGGGTATTCAATTCCGTTGTCAATTGCTCAGTGTTCACGTCTTCTTCTTTGATCACTACAACCTTTGAAACTAAAATTGTGATATTTTTATCGTATCAATAAAAACAAAAATATACAACTCAAACATGCTATTTTTCTCCTATAAAATCTCAATTTCGAATAGGCAACTTTTAGTTATAGTACTCCAAAACATAAATTGTACGTTTACAGATTTTAGGCTCATCAAAAATCACCCCATCCTGGCCCGGGTTTCCCATCCTGGCCCGGGTTTTTCTCCGGTTTTCCTTCGGGTAGAGGCGGATTTATCATACAGGTTCTCTAGGCTTTGTCTAGGGGCGTGTTTATTGTAACAATAAATCGTGAATTTAGTGTTATTTCAATTTTTAAACACTATACTCAGAATAATCTATAGTTCGATAATAACTTACATGTAATTTTTTGCTTAAAATTACAAACATATTGACATTCTATTAGTATTATAACTCGCAGCTAACTTTTTATCTTATCTAGGAATTTTTGCTGAATTTTTTGAATCCGCCTCTGCCTTAGGGCCCTTGATCGGAATTGATGGGATGGTCCCTTGCTTGCTTCCGGAGAGTAAATTAGTTTTTTTTTTCCCTCCACGTGGTCATACGCAGTTTGTACTGTTTTTTGACAATAAATTTATTTATTATTTATTTATATGAACAAACTATCAAAATATTAAAATAATTTTAACATATTTCTGTAGCGTCATCTACGATCAGATGAAAATAGCGGTCAATCGGGACTCGAACCCGGAACTTCCTGCATTGCTCGATTTGTCCTGCGTTGTCCTAATGGTTCGTTTCCCGATATGTCGCCATTTTTATCTCGCCATAGAGAATCCAGCCTTTCCTCCACGACTAGGATCTCGGAAGTTGAAATATATTTTGTACATTTACTCCTCAACGAAAGAATAGTAACGAGATATAACCAATGGCACGGTCATATGTCTGCTGGGAAGAAGGGAGGGGGTGACCACAGCAGCTCCATTTATTCCAGATGGCTTTCCCTGGCAGCCAAACAAATGCTGTTATACCTATGAAGCAGGTAGCTTCAGGCAACATCCTTGAGACCAAATATTAAAGATCAAGCCCTCTGCCTATCACGGTTGGCATAACAATTACTGCCGGTTCGAGGAATAGGTTGATTTAGATGGCAGTATCCCAACATAAATTCACTACGATCCCGCTGACACGAATGAAACGCTCAGGAATCTAAAGAGAGAAGAAGAGTCAGCTATCTCGCAATACTGGCACTGCAACCTCGACCTTCATGTGATCTTAACCTCCTCCCTTATTACTATTATTTTGCCGCGGACACTGTAACTTTGTAGTGATACTAAACTGTAATGATCACACTTATCTCACTGTTTCACATATGTAAGGGTGATATTTTTCCTGACTTTAAGCTCTTGTGATGGTGTTTACAGGTGCAGTTTGCAGTTCAGCAGACGGGCTTCAAGCGGGTGAAACGTGGGTACAAGCCGCTGCGTGTAGAGAATTTGGTGCAGCATATGCGACCGCAGAGAGATCCCACTGACCCTTACTTCCCCTTCCAATGGTACCTCAAGAACACGGGTCAAAATGGCGGCAAAGCGAAGCTGGATCTCAATGTGGAGGCTGCGTGGGCGCAAGGTTTCACTGGCAAGAATGTCACCACAGCCATCATGGACGACGGTGCGTCATTTTCTGTATATTTTTTTTTTCGTTTTTGGGTTCCGTATATCTCGACCTCTACTAAATACACATAAGTCATGAATATTGGTCTTTGGCTAACATTTTGGATATGTTTGTATCCGTCTTCAAGTGGGTTTTAATTATTACATTAAACAATTATCCAACATCCCATGATCTCACATATCGCTATTCACCTTACTTTTCTGTGTATGAGAGAGAGAGAGAGAGTAAGATGAGTGATTAAATAATTAATAATAATAATAATATCACACGATGATCATACTTCAACAGTTAAAATGAGATCATCAGGTATATTCATATGATGTTCGGATTATAACTTGTTCTATTAAAATTATCCCTGATGATGGATACGATTAAATCCAAAACTTTGTCCAATTAGAATTGTTGTTGTTTTATTGACCAATAGCAATCCAGCGATATTATTCCAATGCTACATTTTTTAAGCACGAAGAGGACAATAAGCATAGTTAGATAACGCAGGTAAGATAACGCATAACTTACAGCTAAAAACGAGTTTAATGTCTGTTCATATGTATTAAACAAGGACACAATACTTATTTCCATAACCCTCATAGATACCCTCAAACCATACTGAGTCTTTCAAAAACTATTACATCGAGTTCCAGGAAACCAATAATTTTAGTTATGATTGAAGAAACAAAAACACAGTATTACGTGCGGTTACGTAAAATTCATACAGACTGAGAAGAAAATTGCGAGAGGATTGAATAATGACGAAATGAAATGAGTGATAATGGGAGAGAGACAGTTTTATTTCTCCAGTTAATTATAAAAGAATAAATTCTTTGAAATTTTGTTGTATTGAAGAAAGCTACATTCTCGCGTCACATGTTGTATCTTCGTGTCACATTTATATGTTTACTTTAATTGAAGCATCTATTTCACAGATTCACAATGTAATCTATCGGAAAACAGAGTAAGAAGAGTTGTCGATCTTAAAGCAGCCTAATTTTGTTTCACTAGCTAACGCGATTATGTGAAAGTTACAAAACCTTGAACCATTTAAAAGATGACAACATATATAACAAACCTTGCCGTTCATTGGTTTAGAGTCTACACTAAAAGACTCTTGTGTTAATAACTCTCCCTTGAGTCGCATGATTTTGGTGGAGGACTGCTGTGAGACTATGGAGTACTTTACATGTCACCCTAAGTACTGATTTATTCGGTAGTACAGCAACTTACAAGAATGAAGCAAAAAGTTAAAAAAGACGAATAGATATGTTTATTTCTACTGTCGACTACTACCAATTCGTAAAGGAACTAGTCAAGAACACATATATCAGATCATGTAACTATTGTTTTCTTAGCCAATGTCAGAATGAAGCAACATTCAAAATGATTACATAATTAAAGTCATGTAATTCGAGGTTCATGTGTTTGTCAACGGTTCGAAAGATATATTTCCCTTTGCAGAACTTCGACATTCAGCTGCCTTACTCGTGGTAATCAATTAGAACTTTGTTATACTCAACCATAATATACTTACTCCCAATACCAAGCATCCATTATGGATCACCTTTCTTCCATGATCAAGATCAGCGCTGTCGGCCCGCGAAACTTTCTTTACGGCCGGGAATTATACTACATTTTACATAAATTTTCCAATAAACGTCGGAGGGCTCAACTTTTTTTTATAAACATATGCTGTCTGGATCAACATTTGTCGTGGCATGACCGGTGAGAAGAGATAGAAAATTGTTTCGGAATTATCCCGTCATACATTACATTAGGGAATTTTTTTAATATATGTAATAATATTTCTTTTTTAATACTATTTAAAAATAAAGAAATATACTGCTTAGTTTTTTCAGTTGAAAATAAGTTTTTGTTGAGAATCAGATTACTGCGTAACAAATAAAACAGTTTTATTCGTCAGGCAACACTCTGCCAAACCTCGTCCCGTGCCGATCCGATCGACCGAAAGTGTATAGAAAATCCGCAGGCTAAAACAAGCTGGACAGCCCTGGTAAAGATGAAGAAAACATTTTCAAAACATACAGAGTGAGTCAGTACAGGCAAATACGTAAAATAGCGAAATGATACCTGGGCCCTCTGTCGAGTTCGCGGCGAATCACGACTGCTTTAGTCGCGAGCGATCGAATGTCTGATCAAGATATCGAAATGCGATTTTCACAAACAAACGTCGTGACATTGAGCTAATCTTTTGACATATCCAAATGATTTTTAGACTTGGAGAGATATTAACGGTAGTAAAATATTCACTTCATTGGAACGAATAACAGAGGAACGCCATAATGAAATATTCGATATAGCAACAACAACAAAAAAAGAAGAAGCTTCACTTTTCATCAATCGCCGTGCCGCCGCGCTCGGAGACCTCGCCCAGGCGTGGAACTACGCCATTCTCTCAGCCGCTCGCAGCTATGCTAAGAAAATGTTTGAAAATTCGGGACGCTCTTTTTCAGTTGTTAATAGATCAAAGCAATATATCTTTATAATCATTTCTCAGTCTTAAATAATCATGAAAAAATGTGTAATTACATTTCAGAAATCATTAAAAGTGTCATTATCTGTGCAGCTAAGAAACCTACCAATCACGTGATTACGTAAATGATAAGCTTCATATCACGATTAATCTTTATTTAGTGTCTTTAGACGTATTCGCTGAATTGTCTCATCCCGAATACTAGAAACGAAAACTTGAACGGAACAGTATTACCAAGTATAACCCATAACAGTTTTAATTTTATAAACAATTTTAATTGACGGCTTTTGTTCGATTAAAATCAAAATATACTGTCCACGATCAAATTTGATGCGTGTTGGATTTACAATAATTACATATTTATTCATTTAAACTGACATTATAGCGACATCGAGATGAAAAATAGTTGTGTAAGGAAAGTCCAAGGATCCCACAGTAGCCGTAGTGGCAGCCGTGCTCCTGTATAAAGTACAGTATATAATTAATATCCCACAAAAAATGTTTTATGTTTTCTCTACTGCGACTGACGGAACACTGTACGAACATCCACACTACATTTCGAACATATTTTATGGATATAATTACTCACTATTGAACAGATGAAAGATATTAACAACGCGGACTCTGTATCGATGCACTGCTAACTTACAACCACTCACGACTGACTGAAATCTAGCGTTCATCTCGCCATCTGGCGGCTACAAGTTTAAATCAAAATCTTGCGGCCGGTGCTATGTAAAACTCCGGGGCAATGTCATACGTTTCAGAGATAATCACAAACTAATATTCATTTACGTTAATAGAAAATAAAATTAATTTTACAAATTACAAATTTTAGAATAAATATAGTTTTACAAAGTTACTGGCAAATTTAGGATACTAGTTTCTGTAAAATTAGTTCGTAAATCTTTTTTGTCATCTAAAAAAACGATGGTGCGGACGACAATTGACCGGTGCTACAATTTGTGAAGTAATATTTTTTGTAAATATTATTTCTTTTTCTTTGGGCATATATCGCAGACCTGCTTTTTGCATTATAATGTGACATTGCGGTGGTCTAGTGGTGGCGTGTTTGCTTGCATAATACAACTGGGTGGTAGAACGCGGGTTCAGACCACGCTCGTTCGAACTCAGTGAGGTTCTCACACATGGTTTCCCTCACCTACTCCTGGCGAATATCGGTTCGGTACCATAAAACACCTGGTAATCCAACATCTGCCCTCTCCAAATTCCCTCTACCAAGTCTACGGGTAGGTGAAAGAACGGGCCAATGGTCCAACCCTCGTCAAAGGACAAGAAAGAAAGAAATGATGTCAGGTTAAAGAAATAAAAAATCTTTTGTATTAAAAACCATATATTTCGTTAGCTTACGTACAAAAATTATCATAAATATATGGTAAAGATACAAGAAGTTCTAGAGCAATGAAGATCTACTTATAGATATTCTTTATAGTCAATATGCAGAAATCCAGGATACTGTAAAAGTATATAAGGATTTATGTGGAGTTAATGTCCACAGGAGAACGTAAGCCCCACTTGGACGAAATTTTCATTGTGAAATATCGTAGTGCAATACGTCAAAAAATGTAATATACTGACTGGCTACCCAAATCTTTGCTCGAGGAAAATTTATAATTTTCGTACAAATACTCCTACTTAAATTCCTACTGATGATGTTCATTAATTCTTGCTAGTGTTAGTGATTATTATTATTAATGTTAATAAACTGGTTGGCAGTGCCCTTATTTTTGACAACATGTTTGTATTGAGGACGCACAAACTCTTTTACAGTTCATGTTATCACATAACGTTTCGGGGGTGAATGTTCCCCATCTTCAGATTCTTCTTCTTCTTCTTAATAAAATTGTAAAAAACCCTTCTTGTGAATCACATGGCGTACCTTATATTTGCTTCATGTAGTTTTTGAGATAGCATCTAGCATAAACAAGAAGGATTTTTTACAATTTTATTAAGAAGAAGAAGAATACATCTGAAGATGGGGAACATACATCCCCGAAACGTTATGTGATAACATGAACTGTAAAAGAGTTTGTGCGTCCTCAATACAAACATGTTGTCATAAATAAGGGCAATGCCAACCTGTTTATCAATTTGAAATACAACATTACTCTTATCTATTTTATAATAATTCATGTTATAAGGAGAAATTTTTTATCATTTGGAAATTAGCAATGATCGATAGGAAGTTTACCATCGACGAAGTATGCCTTTTTTCTAGAGCTTCACATAACTGACTTTTACTCCGCGAAAGTTAAACCTTCTCCTCCACAAAGAATGCTTTAACAATGAAAATTGAAAAACGAAGTTAAATGGCCCAGTCACATAGATAATTCAGTAATAAAAACGAATGCAGTAACTTCATACTTCGTAAAAAGCATAACATGATTAACGGGTGAAATATTAATTAATTATAAGGTATTCATTAATTATAAGGAACACTGATAATTTTTTTAGTAAAAGTAATGGAAATCCCGACGGTATTTTATACTTTTGATCAATTCATAACATACGCAAACCTGTGTTTTTGATTCGAAAATCCTTCAAATACTCGTAGAATTGAATAAAAAAGTCATTCATGGATTTTTTAATAAAGTGTTGTTGTTTTTTCTTATAGGTGTCGATTACATGCACCCCGATCTTAAATACAACTATGTAAGTATTGCTTTTAGGTTAGTTCAGTACTTTAAAATTTATTCTTTATCACACCAGAATTTTCACTCAAAACAATATTTTTATATTATTACAATATATTATGAAATTATAATATCATGTGAAGAAAGGAGAAGTAAACTAAGCTCAAAACTAGGACTGGAGGACTGGAGTCCTCACCCACAACGAATTGAAAAAGAAACTAGTAGAAAAGTGATAGCGTTCATTAGTGTATTTTAATATTATAATAGAAAATGCAAATTTTGTCCAAAAACTTTAATTATCTTGATTACTTATGGTTAGGGTTGCCAACCGTCCGTACTTTGTCTTGATTGCTCCTTCTTTTTGAAAATTGTCACGCGTCGCGTTACGACTTCAGAGGATATCCACATTTTTGTTTTACGCTAATATAAATAATTTATTTCAGAAATAAATTATATTAATATTACTCATATTATAATATACATAATTATCCTGATAAAGATTGAAATGTGTGTATAATTAATATTTTCCAATAATTACCGGACCTGTACGGACAATAATGGGTTTATTCACACGGTAATTATTCTTCGCGAGCGTAAGCTCTGGTTGTGCAATTGCTGGCAGAGTGAGTGCAGTTTAGTCTTTCAATACTTTTCTTCCCTTTCGCAACAACTGCGTTTCAATAACCGAAAATATTTGAAGAAGAAGAGTAGTAGTGAAAGCTGTGCACGGAGGGATGTGCGGATAGATATAATATATATCATACAGTATACCTGTATTATCTACGAATTCAAAGTATATGAGCCCTTGTCCGCATGTCACTCTGCACTACAACTTCTAGCTTAATCATTAATGCATGTGTGTCCCGACATTTTACTCGTTCGAGTTGGCAACCCTACTTTGAAAAAGGTTGGACAATAGAATAACTCATTTATTTCTCAACAATACGATAACTTTCCATGGATAACAGTAAAGAAGCATATTTGTAATTTAACAATTAAGTAACTGCCATTGCGTGTGTATTGTGTCACTCACTTTAAGTTGTTCTTATCAAAAACTCTTAGCTAAGTATAATGCTTCTTCGGAAATATGTTCTTCAAAATTGTTTCTGCATTTCACAATTCAGAAGTAAATCTAATGAAAAGTTCTCTCAGAAGTTTAACAAAATAAAATATCATTGTACGATATCTCTGTTACTTCCTTATGCATGACATATGATGTTAAAAATAATGGAAATGAATATGAGAGTACAGTTGCATATCGGGGCTTGCTTGTAAATTGAAGTAAAACATTGACTTCTGCAGTGAACAAGGCATCATGATTTCGAAATAACAATACAACTTCAGCCTCATTCCCACATGCTACATTAAAATGAATCACAATTTTGTGTCGAAAGGTATTTCCACTTCATGGTGATTTATTTCTAGAATGCAAGAGCCAGCTACGACTTCAGCAGCAACGACCCTTTTCCATATCCACGATACACGGATGACTGGTTCAATAGGTGAGATAAATGTCTAATTACTTCTATTCGTGTCTTATCTTTTGTGTCATTTTAGAATCACCATTTTAATATAATTTACTTGATTATAACCTATGTAATCTAAAAATGTCCAATACTCCTATGAAGTTTTTGTTTCAATATCTGATATGCAAATAAGATGGTGAAAGGGACAGTAGTGTAAGTCAATGTAATGTAATTTTGAGAAACAAAGTATTTTACTAGAACTGCAATTATAAAACAACAATATTTGTTTTAAATATTTTAAGTCAAAACGTTTTTGTTATTTAACTTGCGATAAATTATGGTGAATAAAATATTATTTTAAGGGCTTAATTGAGATGCATCACTTTTCTCTCCACGGCAAAAGATTCAAGGAAATCTAAGGTGTAACTTGTAACGTTCCAAACTGTAACAGTTTTATGAAGATAAACATACAATATTTACAGTATCTGACTTATAAGACTCACTTAAGCAATTCATTGTTACTTCAAGTTCATTTTGTCCATCTTTACATCATGAACTAATGACAATAACAGGCAATGTCCTCAGTGCTGAAAGGAATCGTGGTGTGAATAAGACTTACACCACTGTTTCCACTACTACAGTAAACATTTCCCAAGTCAGTCAAACTGGTGCTACGAATTATGTGGCTAATGAGAGAGTTATGGTGTGTCCAACTGTTTTAACTATTCACTATTACAATGGATAATATAGATATAACCTTAACTCAAAATTTTAAAAAAAAAGTTACACCACTTTTTTGTTTCACCACCTCAGATCTACATCATTTAACGAATATTTATCAAACTTAAACTTTTATCTGTTACTCCCGTATTTATGCGTATATATGCGAAGTCCTAGCAATTCCTTAAGCAAACGTGGTAATACATGCCAATTTTGTTTATTAACGAAAAACTTTATCCTTGGCAACGCTAACGCTGTGGTAATCAGTCTTAAGTGGCAGTACACGAGGACAGTAAGAGGACAATAGCCAGCGCCGTGGAAATGGTGTTGACAGCGAAGCAGATAGTTCAGAGCGCAGCCCGTTATCCTGCACCACTTCACGTGTGAAACGGTGGGAAAGATACCAATTAACATTCATGGGTAATGTTCGGTGGGTTCAGCTGCTTCAAAATAAACTGTAACAAAAACTTACGCCTAACATCTTTATTTTTCACCTGAGAACTATCAATGAGAACTGCCTAAGTTAGTTTACCGCTCGAAAAATATTTAAATTACGAGTGAAAGAGTCGAAGTAAAAAAAATATGAAAGTGTATTTTTTCTTGCCGTTTGAAATAACAATTTGTGTGAAGTTAATTATTATTTTTCGATTAATGATTTGTTACTCTCTAATTAATTTCCTGTATTTTTAGATATTAGAGTCTAATAACTGCGGACGAATTTGTGTGTAATTATTGTTCAGATCATCATGGTACCACTGATTACTTCCATATATTACACTGTAAACTACTGACAAATGACATTTGGCTTCTATTGGGAACGAGAAAACAGTGACCCAAATCTAGACCAGTAAATATAAGAAAAAAAACAGACAATAAATTACGGATATTTGCAATTGATCTTGCGTGTTTATATTCGGTTTCATTTGCATGTGCAACTATATCATAACAATTATTTAAAGCAGCAAGAAAATTGAAAATATCAATTTTTTTTCCGCAGAAATATTACTACATACAAAACATTTTGTCATTATTTGTTTCTAAAACACTAGACTAATTTTTAGGTAATATTTCAACCTATTAAGTTCTCGAACCTTGTAAACATGATATAAAAATATTTACACACTGGTCAGTACAAGATTTCGGTGTCTGACATAAGTAGAAACGAAAATATTGAAGGCAATTTTCGTTTTTGTATTCCATCTCTACAGCTATACCACGCCCTTAATAACAAGACTTAGCACGCATCAAGAGTCACACGCCACCTTCTGTACAATCTCACATGAAGCAAGGTTAATTAAGAGAGTGTATCACGACAAGACCTTGCATGAAACTGACATTGGACTGGTTTCGGTAAATTTTGCTTTTTTTTTTTTTTTGTGATCCAATGCAAAATAGAAAGACTCAGCTCTAGAGAATTGTGTGCTTTTTTGTAACACTTTGTCTCATGTCAATGTTACAATCGTAAGACTGTATTCTCTTCGTTGTATCTTTTTGGAACTTAACGCATAGACTCTTTGCCTCATGGCACACAGGAAAGTCAACCGTAGATAAGCGATTGGCTTTTCTTGTAAGTTTCTCCTTGAACGATAATTTTGCTTCTCTGGATTCTTCTTGGATCTCATCTTTCATTTAAAAAAATTTCTTACATTTCTCCAATTTTTAGCGTGTTTTTTTTCAAATACTATCAGAAAAGATCGCGATCATGGACACATGTAACGCAGTAAAATAAATTTTTATGTGGATTTAGGTAATTTCTCTTTAATTACACTACCCATTTCACAGAATATCCTGCTCAAATCGAGGGTCAAAAAGAAATTCACGACGACATCCTCGTGTCGACTACCGGATTACATATATTTGTCGTGTGATGATGGCAGAGAGTTGTAGTGAGGAGCGTATCTCTTTTCCTTAACTACCCAATGAACGGTCTTTAAAATGTTTTAATTTAGTCCATTTTTGTTTCCACCATTCGTGTTTTGTAAGGTAAAATGTATCACACTTGAAACTATTGAAATAAAAATGAAAAAGTATAAAATTCATTATCTTCTCTCTTCTTACATGCCATTTCTTCTTTTGAAGCAGTTACTCTATGTATTTTAACTAATAAGCGTTTCACCCTTAATGATATACCAAACGGAAATAGCATTAAAACAAACTTTTTCTGAACTTGTTTCAGTTTATGATGTTTTATGTTGCATCGTCTTTTGTTCTGTTAGTAGTGACATGATAGAAACAAAACACAACAAATTTCTGTTTACGGAGGTGGAATTAAAACTCCCTCTAGAGAAATACTCTTCCATTCCCTCGAGATGGGAGAAGAGATCAAGTCTCCCTCTCATCGTGTGCAGTGATTGGCTGATGAACGTCCTTCAACAGTGCACAACTCTCAATAGGGCCGTTCGGAAAACGAATCGCAGAGAAACTGGATATAACGTGTAGATCACGTGGCTAATTGGAATCCGGTACCAAATTGGTCACTAAACTTGCTCTCGAAGGGATTATTTACAAGGCACTCAAACTCTGACCACATACTTGGTTCGTTATCTTCCATACCCGAGTAATTCAGAGCTTCAAGTCTTCATTCCTATAATATCCACGAGAAATAAATATCTGATATGTAAATAAATAAAAATGACACATTTTACTATGAATATATTATTTGTGAAAAACCTGATTCCACTGCGGATGAAGGTAATGCTAATTAATTAAATGTAACTTTTTGAATAAACACAATACGTATTTTCATAAGTTCCCTAACTCAAATTAATTAGTGATCTTTATTAGTAATCTAATGAGTGATTTTAAGGGCTCTAATGACCCAGATGTTGGCAAGCCCTAAAGCCCCATTACAAAATAGAGATTGAAAATACACTTTAATCGCGTATTTATTCGCTGACAAACACTACGTCCTGTTTTGTTTTCATACGCTTCTAATGCTTCTTGAAAGCCCGAGATTAAAACTCGATTAATATACAGGATGTCCCAGAATTCCACGTAAAAATTTGGAATTATGATAGAGCATATTAATAGAATCAAAATGTCATTAAGGTTCTGCATCGCTGTCAATAAACCTTGAAGACCTGAATCACTTTCTTAATTCCCCTAATAAAACGGTTTTAATTTTTTTTGTCAGGTGTTCTTACCATCATCGTGTCATTATACACTTCCTCACACAAGTAGCAGCGTAGTAAATTCATCGCTCCATAACTTCTATGTTTTAAAATGTATCAGAGTGAAATTTGGGCTGAGGAAGCTCCTATCAAGACACTCCCTTATTGAAAGCTGTCTATGTCGCCCCCATCACGTACGGATACCCTTAAAGTGAAGAGAAATGCGATTTTCGAGAAAATCGGGGGAAAATATCACACTTCAAAATGTCGCGGAGAGCTAGTCTCACGTATAAATACGTAACATGTTCTCCAGTTGCTGCGATTAAAAAATCACCCACATCTGATTATATTTTTGCTCGATTTTCTCATGTCCGACATGAGATTAGACACACCAAGAAATATATACATAACCAACCTTAGCACGTAGGTACGTGTGAAACCGGTAAATGCCCATAGCATTGTGTGCCACTTAGTTCACTTATCTCCTGTCTGAAGATGTGTCTCAGGTCGTCCGGGGTATAGGTCTGTAACAATGGAAGGCGAACGGGTGGTGTAGTGGTTAACACCCCTGCGATCAAGGCAGTCGTCCCGGGTTCGATTCCCGGTTCGTCGCCATTTTCACCTGACTGAAAGTTATCACATTTCCAAACATGTGTACCTTGTCGTTTTTCCTATTAATGCGCTCTATCAGCCTTCCAATTTTCTTACGTGGAATTCTGGGACATCTGTATATGATCATCCGAAAATGTCTAAGTTATAATTTACTTAATTCTCATAGGGCCTTCAGCTCCGCCCCCACTCCATTAGTGTTCTTCATAGTCAGTGGCGGATCTAGACCGTGACCAAGGGGGGGACTTAACCGGGGAGTATTTTTGTTTAAGAATTATGGTTTATAACAAATTTTATAAATATTACCTTTATATAAAATGCATCAAATAACTAACCAACAATTTGGTATTATTAATAACAAATAATTATTAACAACTAATAACATTTATTAATCTGCCAACATTTTTACAAAGTATTCCATTTATCAACTTCAATTTTATCCGTTAAGAGTTCAGGTCCAATGGGGGGGGGGTGCTTTAGTCCCTTTAGTCCCCATAGGTCCGCCATTGTTCATAGTGTATGTTTCGTATACACCTGAGAATCCGAGTGTTCCTCATAAGATGGATCCTCTGTTCGCAGTCATGGCACGCGTTGCGCAGGTGAGGTAGCTGCAGCAAGAGACAATGGCATCTGCGGAGTGGGCGTCGCCTACGATTCAAAAATAGCAGGTGAGACAACTAGAAATTCTCTAAGCAATTCACATATATATTTTCTATTTGCATATTAGTAAAGAGATAAACCGAATCGAGTGAGAGTTCCGTATTGGTGCTACTAAACTTGATACTACTGGTTCTGGACCCGTCCGGAAACGAAAAAATTAATGGGGATTGATATTCTTGCTTTTAGGCCAACAAATAAGTAACAAAATTATATCTTTTCTCTAACGTTTTGACTGTTTATTTTAGTCATCATCAGGGCTCAATTAAGAAGAAAAATATATATTAGTTTACCCAGCCACATGTTTACTTATCTCCATGGTGACCTCACACATTATACACAAAATGGCGCACCTGACATACAGCATGATTAAACGCTGATGAATGACATAATTTGTTATATATTTGTTGGCCTAAATGCAAGAATATCAATCCCTGTAATTATTATGGCTGATAACATTTCAAGTATGAAAAAATTCTATGAAGATTCAGAAAACTTGCAAAAATATTAATTAAAAATATATTTTTTATAATTTTAATCATTATTTTTGCAACGAAATTTAATTTATTTCAAGTATTATTTAATTTATATACTAAAGCATAAACAAAATACTTTTACGAAATAACATTTGCTATATAGTTTACGGTGATATACATTTTGTCGAAAATCTTAAAATTAAAATCTAGCTACCATGAACATTAATCATATACATCATTGATTAAAATTTGTAAATAGAATTATGAATTCGTTTAATAAAATGTAAAGTTTTTTTTCTTATGACTTAATGAAATAAAATTTTATACTCGATTTTGAACTTATTCATTGAAGTTGATGTATTAATAATAGAACAAATATCACATAACCCAAGAAGTTTTCGCTTCCGATCCGGGTGTCGGTGCTATTCTGAGAGTTCAGACCCCCCAAAAAATAATGACTGTCGCTCAGTTCTGGGTTCCCATACCGGTTCTAGATTCCTGGTTTTCAAAGTATTATCGTGCGAACGAATAAGAATATTTGCACGAAAATATACATTCTTACGAACATATATAATGCAATGAGAAAGCAATTCAAATCAACTTTTATTTGTAGATTTTTACTTATTACGTTGCTGGTCATTTGATGAACACAGTGAAATTGTGACAGCCTGAGTTATGAACAAACGCAAAGAGGGTGTTTCATTTCTTGTATAATGTATGGTTTTGTAAGATATTCTAATATATTTAAATAAAAATTAAATGCTGTTCGTTGGTAAGCGCATGACTTGAGAACGGTTGAACCGATTTGGCTAATTTTTTTTAAATGTTCGTAATAGAATAAAATTTTTAGGTTAAGAAAAATTGGAAAACTTGTCCGGATAATTGGAATATTCGGGAAAAACTAATAGTGGTTTTTTTTCTGTTGGATTTTTGTATGAACTCAAGAGCATAACTCANTTTTTTTTTTTTTTTTTTTTTTTGTTATAGTCCTAGAAACGTTTTTATGAAAACAAATTCCGGACAATTACAAAGGAAAGTCGGCAAATTCGGACAAACTGCAAAAATCAAAACAAACGAAATTGTGATGTCGCAGCAAACCAATAGCATTTCTTAGTTTTGATTGTTTACTTGAACATCGATCTTGCAATCGAATCGAAAAGTAAATAAAACACCTTGACATTCGTTGTGATTTCAAATATAATGGAAGAAAATAAATCATTTGGTTGACATGAAATTCTGATTTAATTCAAATGTGACTTTAAATTTGGAACAAAACCGCGTGGTTCCAAGTCGATCACATTCCAGGCACATCATACGTGTCCAGATTTCAGCAGTATACTGTCGATAGAATACATCTCGCATATAAAATTTCCCATTGGCGTACTTCTGAATGTACTCCTCCTCAAATTGAATATCCATGGCCACAATCGTTAATACATATAATGATCACTCAGAAATACGTTTTTTCTCATTTTTACTTTATTTACATATTTAAAACAGCTTTTCAATAATTCACAGGACGATCACAAACAAATTTATTGAAATTTGTACAAGACAATCGGGTCAGCTAGTGACTAAATAGTTACATGATTGTTATATAAGGAAGAGATATTGAATCTGGTGTTTACAAGGAAATGTCCATTAAAGCATAGTGTACTTACCTAATTTCCCTTCTCGCTTCTTTAATTGACTCTTAATATGTAATTCCAAACTTGTAATAGAAAACTACCACACGTATTTGTTTTGCGTACCTGAAATAGTGAAGTTAGAATAATCAAATTCACTCTACATGCGACGTGGGAGCGCGATTACATCGTCGCGGTGGTGCGCTTCATTACATGCGTTAGTGAGGCTAGTGAATTGCGGTCTCTAATTATGGTTCATTAAATCCAAAAAAGAATTTACTCCACTGAATTGAAACGTCCGAAATATGCGTATTCTTGTGTTGACACGAATTCCATTGACATGGATTTGCTCAATAGTACTTTCTGTTAGAAGTATGACATTGGAACTGCTAGAAAAAATAACTTCAGAAAGACTAGAGAAAAAAGTTTTCACGTTAATGAGAATTACAATCCGCACAAGCAAAATGGCCATTTGAAATAGTGAATTTCCTGTGACGAAAATTAGTCGAAAATGATGAAATAGCTGTAATTAGAAACATAAATTCAACTTAAAGTTTCAACAACACATAACACAAAACTGGACTCAAATTAGGAAGGAGTAGCTAAGTGGTTGAAACATAAAAAGGGGAATATTCAGAATATATTTCATCTTATTTTGTTCTTCTTTTCGTCGACTGATATTAGATAATGTGATAAATTAATGAACTTTTCTCAAATTGTCAATTGTAATTGATATATTTCTTTGCTACTTCACTACTTTCCTTTTCAATTCATATTCAAGGACGGATTCAGAAAGTAAAGAACATGGAGAGTTGTAATCCCACCTCCATTTTTATTATGTCAAAATACTACTATATTGATCTTATTCATTATTAAAAAATATTAATTTTCATGCTTCTAATATTTTGCTACAGTTTAATTTGGTAATTAAAAATATTTTTATTGCAATTGCATAAAAATTAATACT
>NNCF01129781.1:75460-115665 GCA_002313205.1 Laupala kohalensis | reverse complement strand
GCAAAAAAAAAACTTAAAAGTTACGACACATTGACTGGTAATCACCCAATTCTTTGAGACTCACAATTGGGATCGTAATCTTACTATGCTCTTGTATTTGAATTTGATTCATGAGCCAGTATTTTTCAGAAATTTGTCAATAAATGAAGAACTTTTACTTGAAAATTTCAAGTTTATTTTATCTAACTAACGTCAGTAGTAAGATATCCTTCAGCTAAATAAAATGTGCAACCGGATATGTTTGTTAGGTTTTGGTGAAACTATTTCACTTCGATGGTTGTTAAGTAACAAGGAACATTTCTCAGCTACAGGACCCTTGTCGGCTTGTAAATTGATATTGTGATAATTCTAAACATTTTCGGTGTTTTAATAATAAATTTATTGTCAAATAGCAGTGCAAACTGCGTATAACCGCGTGGATAACAAACTAATTTACTCTCCGGAAGTAAGCAAGTGACCATTCCATCAATTCTAATCAAGGGTCCTTAGGCAAAGGAGTATAGAAAATTTCAACACACTCCTAAGATAAAAATAAATGTTATTTGGTACGTGTTGCATTATTAACGGAATACCAACAAGTTTTTTGTTACCTATTGGTTTTGTATTACAAAGTTTAACTTCTCTGCCTTCTTGACATAATTCATATTTCATACGAAACTCATATTAGAAACCCATCTAAGCTGTTCAAAAACAATCCGGAACCCCTCAACTCTTGTTTACAAGCCCTAAATCACNTTGTTTTTTTTTGGTTTTGGGGGAGGACTGAAAACCAACTTGCCTCAGTCTCCCATTAAATTTGAAAATTAGAAAATATTCAAGGTTATTGTTTGTTGGCTGCAGGAATACGAATGTTGGACCAACCTTACATGACGGATCTCATTGAGGCCAATTCAATGGGTCATGAGCCCAATCTAATAGATATCTACAGCGCCTCTTGGGGACCTACAGACGACGGGAAGACTGTGGATGGGCCACGCAACGCTACCATGCGCGCTATTGTACGCGGTGTTAATGAGGTAAGGTACAAAATCAGAGAATAAAATAACGTGATATATACCTTGTGGTTTTCTGACTCCATAATTCTTGTTCTCGATCCAAAAGTGTGAAGAACTCCATAGATTGTATTCTTACAACACTTAAATTCAAAATAAATAACAAGGAATCAATACTCGTGGAAGGCGGGGTAAGACGGAGTAGTGAGGTAAGATGGGAACCCAAGCAAAATCAACGTTATGAAGTTATTATTGACATGCTACGGACGCCATAGAAAGTCCTATTTGGGAACTTCTTCAGTGTCATATGAATCATGGTGGAGTGGGTTCGCTTCGAGATTTTATAAGTAAATTTTCGTTTGTTTTTTTTATGTTTTTTTATGTTCGATCTAATTTCTTGAGTATGTAACACGCGTGACTGTATTAAGTATACTATATTTAGGATCTATAGTGCACTTTTTCTTGAAACACGTTTATATTACTGCATTCTATTCAATTAATCATTCCAGTAAATTCCTGTTACAACCTAATAAATTCATTTTTCTTAAAAGGCTGTTTGGGGAAAGATTGGCTTCTGGGAAACGCTATCTCTCCCGCTCATTAAATTTCCGGAACATTTCTTCCCTCTTTCTCTATAACCTTAACATTTTTTGTTAACAGAAGAAAGTAATTAAAAAACAAGGTCTTCGTCTTACTCCACCTTCCTCTACTTCTATACAAATTTGCTCTTTTTAAAATAACTTTTGGAATTACAAACAATTTACTTCGTAGTAATGTAAAGGAGACAAAATTAGTTTTTTTCTGCATCTGACACAACTGTATTTGAATTAAAATTTCAACTTACTTTTTTTTGTTTGAAAAAGGCCAGTTGAATGAAACGAGCAAATCAGTGCTAGTTTAGTTTAAATGCAGAGAAAATTTTAAATTAATGGAATACATAATTAGCAAAACATGAGATAAAATTGAAAAAATGTTCACCAATGAAATACGAGTAAATAAACATTGTCTATTTAAATGATAAATTTAAATAGTTCAATTTACATGTTGTTAATTTGTGATTTTCAGATTGTTATGAGCTTTTACCATTTTACTACCGCAGGAAATTACCTAGAGATTATATTATTTGTAATTAGAGTCTCACGAAATATTTGAATTAAAAGTTCATCTGAAAATGAAAGAAATAGAAATATGCTATTAGTCGAGTCACATACTCCCGTAAAATTAATTTAAGAAACTTATTTGAATACTATGTAAAATGTGATTGTGAAAAGTAGAATAAGTTGCTTCATTCAAAGGTGTCTTGACAGTGCGGAAGCTCGAAAATTATAACCTTAGCTTTATATAACAAAATTACTCCAATCACTTCAATTCAAATTAATTAAATTCGGAAATATTTGGTTGCACAGATTGTAGTGAAATGATGAAGAGTTAGTGTCGTAAGTGTCTTTGTTGGCGTTTAGGTCACTCAACTTTCCTTATTTCTTTCTACTTACATTTGTATTATATGTGGACAATATCTTTGGAATATCCATCTTTATAAGATGGTACTGTAGCAGTAATTCGTTTTGAGTACTTGTAGTGCGTCTGTATTGCATTTGTATTGAGTTAATCCCTCGATGAAAAAAAAAAAGATTGAATATTCATTTTACCAGTTTTCCTTTTAATCAAATATCTGGTGCTAAATTAACGAAAAATTTATCATAATTATACAAATGCAAATATCACAGATATTGCTTTGTGGAGAGGTTTTAGTATATTTATTAACATGCAAATGGGATCTACCAACTCGGATACATCTCTTTACTTTCCATGCTTGTTAACAGGCATCGTTGTCATGTACTTGCTAACCTCAAAGATCAAATTCCGTTAGGAATATGTTAATCCTGTAGGCTTAGCAGCCATCCCCTATCTAAGCAACGTAAAGATACCTTTATCTAACTTGAATGACAAAACAGAATTACAAATCAATCAACAGTTTTGTATTATTCGAAAGGGAATTTTATTAACCCTGTTTGTAAGTGCTGAGGGAGTATAATCGCATAGCGTGAGCTAGCGAAACAGTATCGTCATGCGAGTTGCTTCTGCGCATGCTCACAAGTTAGTGGTATACTAACACTCACAGAGTTGTACGTTACAACGCCTCTGTTTGCGTATGATGTAAATTGTAAGGGTTATGGACTGGATTTGAGGTTATGTTGACATCTAAGAGAGTATGCGAGAGTACTATTGGTCCTATGTGATCTGTGAGCATATGCTGGTGTATTCACTGAACGTTTTACATGTGTAAACTTGTGTGGAAATTGTATGTTTAGGTTAACAAATTTTTGTCTAATTTCAGTCACAGGTATCTACGCAAAGTTATCTCGCTTAAACTTTTTCCCTACAGTTACGTTACACGGCTAGCAGCATAACCGTAACGTTTACGCTGGGAAGCGTGTACATTATGCAAAAACTACGTTAAATGAAATAAACGACTTTATTTTAACGGACACTATTTATTGTCAATTAGTGTTCTCAACTTTTCGTCACACACAGTGGGTCATTATATGGGTTCTACTGCACAAAAATTCTGAGTTACTAAGTTCCTTGGTATACACTAGACCAAAGTGCCGAATCAACATGGTCAAGCTGGGGGAATCCACACAAAATCAAAGAACAAAATAATAATGTCGTGCAAAAATAAGTTCATTTATTTTATTTAGTATAATTTCCACAGCTTGTTTGCAATATGAATCATGTAAAATACTCTAATAAGGCTGATATGTGTGGTACAGGGACGCAATGGTCTGGGCAACATCTATGTGTGGGCGTCGGGCGACGGTGGAGATGATGACGACTGCAATTGCGATGGTTACGCTGCGTCCATGTGGACCATCTCCATCAATAGCGCCATCAATGACGGCCAGAACGCGCACTACGACGAGAGCTGTTCTTCCACGCTCGCATCCACCTTCAGCAACGGAGCTAAGGATCCCAACACTGGTGTCGTAAGTCTCACAGTGGTCATTCTAATTCATTTATATCATTTGGCTCAGGGTTAGTATGCTTGTTTGCCACCGAGTCACTCCGGGTTCAATTCTTGATCAGAAAAAATCGTAGCTTGTCATTTCAATGTCCCAGTTCATATATAGCTGTTACAATTCAAAAGCGAGCCTTCTTTCTTCTACCCACCTCCCACTATTGGCAGTATCTTACTCTTACTAACTACTCCTACTTACTAACTTCTTCTACTAACACCTCCACATGGACCAAGTCGTTGGTAAACCCAGCCAACAGGCCCACCACTAACAATAGTCCCTACCACCCACCTCCAACCTCATGTAGATAAGCTTCAATAACACGCTACATTTCCTATTTACAAATACCACAAAAACAAAAAAAACATCTGTTTATGTACAAAACATCTGATATTATATTTTTTGCTCTCTGTATTTAATATGAATATTGAGAAATGAGATAAATTTTAGGGGATGATTCATGATAGGAAAAGGAACAAAAAAGTTCCAGTTAGTTCCCAACAGTGGTGGATCTAGAATCGTACCTAAGGGGACTGGTGGGGGATAGTCGGATAACCCGATAACCCCTTTACCCCCCCCCCATAGATCCACTACTGGTTCGCAATAGCAGTAAGTACTGGTATATTACATTACACATTGAATGGTATTAATTCCTTGCAAGTTACAAAAATGTTGCAAGCGAGCTCAAATATTAGCGTTAAACCTCGCATCACGGATTGGTTCACTCTTGTTCCAGACTGTAGCCGAATAACGTCACTCGCTGTTCAAGGGTCCTTTTCTATTCCATTTTGTGTGAGGAGTCACCCCCTAGTTTGTGTCCTGAATATTCTTTTAAGTTCATGCATCTCCAAGTTCTGCGCCACTCAATCGGTTGTAGGCACCGTCACCATCTGTACCACAAGTCGGCGTAGTATTGTGTGTCTCTTAAACTACTTTCAATCCACTTCGTTTAGTTTAGGTCTCTTTCTCACAAACATTTTCGGGTATTTAATTACCTTCTTTTCTCATACTCGTTCCAAAATTTGATACCCATAATTTATCACATTGGTTTAATTACTTTATTTGTTTGTTTCAATAATACATAAATTATACATTTCTCTTTGGATTCGACGTTACGTCATCGACGGACCATCTTGTGATATTCCACGACTTGTTCCTACGCATTCAATTTCTTCTCTCTTTCATTTTATTTTCTTATCCATCCCCTCTCACAGCACCTACTATCTTGGTTGCCTGGTTTCCTTTCCCTAACCTACATAGCTTTGGAAACATCTATATTTCCCTTCCTTGTTGTCTATTATATTGTTTGTTCTTCTTGCGTATTTGGTGCATCATCTTTCCTCATTCTCTTCCAAACGCGCTGTATCGGCGCCGTATAACTCGCATTCCTCCTACGAGATGTGCTCAATCGTTTCTACTCCTTTCTCGCAAACGCAGTCTCCTCTATATCGTATCTTGAATTTTTCAAAACGAATTTATATTCCCGTGCCCTGACAACGCCTACATTATCTCACGCTCTGTCTTGAACCATTACACAGCCCCACAAATAAAGGACCCGGTACAGAGATCCGGGTATATGCATTCGACGTATTTTTTGACCAGAGAACGATGCCGATGTCCCCCGAAATATCCGTCGTGTCAATTTTTAGTTATTGCTGAATTACCTCAGCAAGTTTTAATGAAAAAATGGCAATTGATTGGAGGTGAGGGAGCTTAGACATCTGTGTAATCTGGTGTTATGTGAAGTTTTGTGTAAAATAATGCAATTTTAAGGCCATTTAGTGTTGTGTTGCTTTACCCAATGCGCATAAAAGGTATTCGTAACATACATGGTTTGGATTTTGATAATACCGAAAATTTTATGTGTTTGGATCATGGGTGTCTTGTTTCCTCTTATTAAATTTTGAATAATTGGAACAAAACATTTTTCCGGGAGAATAAATTGGTCCAAGTGCTGAACCTTGGGGACACCGCTATGACAGTTGGGAACCCCGGATAATTTTATGTAAAATTACAAGTACAAATAATGTTCTATTAGCTATCCTTCATGTTTTTGCAACCAGGGCACCTCCACACTACTTGTAAAATTGCCATTTTTTAAATTAAAACCTGCTGAGGAAATTCGGCGATAACTAAAAATTGAAACTATGGATCTTTCTGGGGACAACGGCATCGCTCTCAGCATCAAAAAATACGACGAATCCATTTACCCGGATCTCTGGTACAGAGAATATTCTCATGGGGCTGTGTTATCTATTTGTCTTTGCGAATGTCTCCCGTGGGATAAATTCACATGTTGTCTGTCCCCTTGTGCTTTTATCACATCTAATCACATTTTTCCCTTGAAGGCAACGACTGATCTGTACGGGAAGTGCACTACAACGCACTCAGGAACGTCCGCCGCTGCCCCTGAAGCTGCGGGAGTATTTGCCCTCGCTCTGGAAGCCAAGTGAGTACCACAGTAGAATCGATAGTATGTACAAGTTACTAGCACAACTATCCGGCGTTGCCCGGAATTTGAAAAGAAACTTGTAACAATCATTTTTGGCCATTTAAAATAACATTCAATTCACGAATAAAACGAAATAAAAAATATTATTTTGCATTGTTGAACAAACAAACAAAATTACATCAAATTCAAAGGAAAATATGTACCCTCAGTATTTTACTCTACAGTAGATATTAAAACACCAGTCAACAGAACTTCTCATTTTACCAGGCGTTGCCCCGGTTTCTTATATAATATTCTACGAGTAAATTCTTCTTACGTTAGTTTCCATATTTCTCTACTTTTGTATTATTAAATTTTCACGTTTTTTAATTTCAAAAATTAAATACCACAAAGAAAACCTACAAAAATATTGTATGCTACTATGTGCGTAATTACGAGTTACTTTAAAATAGTCGAGTAAAAAAGGAAAATACATTTTCGTAGAACGCTTAAAAAACAAAGCGCATAGTTAAGATATTTTTGTTTTTATTTCACTTTTATGATGTATACTAGAAAATAATGTTCTTCGCGGCATTTATAAAATTTCACTTCTGCGATTCGGTCATTTACGTTACGCGTTCAGTGGATTCTCCTTCCGCCTCACATAACCTCACAATTGAACTCTGGCGGTCACATTAGTAAGCTTCATAGTCAACGGACATGTGAGTCAAGATTCATATCTATTGATTAGCAGCCAATTTTAGTTGTTTTTCTGCTCTTGTAATCCATCAACAACGTTTTAATTGTAATAAAATTAGCAAGTGTCCTTTGAAATTTCAAGTAATTTGATTGATTACTTTCCCGATTTCCATGCAATAGACGTTTCAAATAATTTACTTTTATTAGTACAGATTTCAGAATGGAAAGTATATGCCCCAATCCTATGACGATATCATAAAGTAATATCATTCATGGAAATAATGTTGCGTTGCATGTTACAAGATAGGAATAGCTTTACGACTAGTTCTAAATTGAATGTAACTTACATTCTGCCTGACAATATGAAATGTATGTGTTTGTATCCTGTATTTATATTGAAGAATTTGCAAATGCAATTTGTGGAGACGTCCAATGGTTAAAGCTGAGCAGTGGCGCACCCGACGAGTCGAAAATAAATGAAAAATATTATCGCAGTTCAAACTCTACAACAGAATTGAAAAGAAATATTAATAACGAACCTGTGCCTCATGTTGTAGTTTTATACTCCTGTTGTGAGTGTTCGGAAGTAGAATAACTACTCAGGTCAAAGTTAGAACAAATTGACTACAGTTTAGTAGAAGAGAGAATGTCATACGACAGAAACTTAATGAAGAAAATTAGACTAATTGGTGATGCCAATTTGAATATTGGAGAGACTAATAGATTTAGAAGTATTGAATATAGTACCAAAAAGACAATGCAAAATTGGAGGAAAAATTTTAAAAAATCGCCACACTTTTTTTTATTGTAGTTCTATTTGTTATCGAAGTCCAGTGAGCTCTTTTGAGGTGTGCAGACTTTAAAATGTCAAAAGATTTCAGATATTTATTTCATGTCATAACGCTTGACGAATACTTGTTAGCACCTCTAAAGCTGAAGAATGAACATCGAAAAACCGACTTAGATAAGATTTTAATCACAAATCATTAATGAAAAAGACTTATTTCCATCATACGATCCTTGCAGCTCATCAGTCACTTGTACACGATTTGTCTTCTTGTCTCACTGTGATGGATACACGAGACAGTTATTATTAATCATCACTTTCATCACCAGTAATTTTTGTGAAATCTCTCATACAAATTACATTGTCACAATTAATTTTCCACAACAAGTCAAGTCAATATTTTCGAACCACATTGTGACATTCGTGTTCGATAACTTCGTGATAACAAGGGACTACAGGCAGACCATTAGTAACTCCACACTAAAGCGACAAAGTTTTCCCATGATCATAAATCCGCGAATTAGAATTCTTTATAACATATCTACGACATGAATGATGGGTGTCTAGAAATTATACCTAGATACAACCAATATAAGTGATAACTTATCCCATACTAGCTTATCCTGTGTGTGAAGAAAGTATCAACTCTGACTTGAAGTGAAGCAATCTAGAATATTCTGAATCGTGAGGAACCACAAAGAATCTTTTGTTAATAAAATTTGAAAATAAAATCGGTATAATACATTTCACCCACTAGATCCCTTACTTCTGATTGCTGAAATTATCAACTTTCAATAAAATAGTAAATATATTTGTAGATGTTTCAATAAAATACCTTTTTCAGTTTACTAATATTTTTTAATAATAGTAGATGAAAATTATATCATAACAGCGTATATAAATGTTCTCGTGTCATAATATAGATAAATATCTCTTATTCCGAGAGACACTAAAGGGAACAAAGTAACTCAACAACAATATAATAAATCTAAAGTAACTAAATATCAATATAATGAATCACTAAAATCTCCGAAGTTTGCAAACATATGTATTTATTTTGATTTCAACCAAAAAAAATTAAATTTAATGAGTTCAGAACAAAACATAAAAATATTATTCGTCGAAAAAACGGTCGTAAGTTTTTAACTATTTATTTAATTAGATTACATAACGGACCTTCATTGTATATTTTACACTATTAACTGATATATACTAATTATATCATGTTCTTTCTGTACTGCAATCAGTAATATTGTGATATACAAGTAATTGGACTAAAAATGAAGTAAACAATTACACTTCTCAGCGATTTGACTAACTTGTACAACCTTGACGCTGATAAGCATGATAAATAACCCAATGAATATTTTCAATTCGTTGACTTGTCAAAGTGTATACCTTGAACATTGTGTCGCAGCCCATCGCTTACCTGGAGAGACATTCAACATCTGACTGTGCTGACGTCCAAGAGGAATTCCCTGTTCGACGCCAAAGGCCGCTTCCACTGGACCATGAACGGCGTAGGTCTGGAGTTTAATCATCTGTTCGGCTTCGGGGTGTTGGACGCCGGTGCCATGGTAGCGTTGGCCAAACAGTGGAAGACCGTACCGGCGCGCTTTCATTGTGAAGGAGGCTCTGTCACCAATGTGCGGTAAGTCTCATAAACAGACTCTGCTTTATGACGCTTGACTTTCCTGTTGGTGGCGCGTCTTTAACGTCTCGCAACCGTTAGCGTAGTCACAAATGTATACTTAATTCGCAGACTATTCGTAATCATAATAATAATAAATTTACTATCAAAAAGGCAGTCACAAACTGAGTATGGCCACGTGGAGGACAATAAAATAATTTATTCCCTGAAGGAAGCAAGGTACCATTCCACCAATTCCGATCAAGGACCTCAAGGCGGAGGCGGATTTAACATTTCAGCACACTCCTTACAACAGAATAAAAAGTTAGCTAAGTGTTATAAAATCAACAGAATACCAAAAAATTTGTGTTTAATAAAACCAAAATGATAGTTCGCTAGTACGAAATATTATCGAACTTTAGATTATACGGAGTTTATTGTTTATAAATTGTAACATTTAAAACAACTCTAAATTAGAGGTAGATTATTGCAATAGACCGCTGCCCCTATAAATATTATTATTTAAAAATTTAAATTTTGTTATGAAAATGTCAAAAATATAATTTTATTTAATACCTCCAAGTTTACGGTATTACTTGACACAAATATCTTCAAACAGTTTTGAATCATTCAATTTACTGTGCAATTGCTATAACCAATTAATCATTTCTTCATGAACTCATTATTATCTCGTCTTCAAATTTGGTACGCATTGTTATATCTTGAATAATTTTTTAAACTAAAAATTCTGAGTTTGAGATATTAAAAAATATTTTTGAAATATTTTTTAATGTTCTAGTTTTGACATAATCACATTACATATCATAATAAAAGCTTATAAAAACTTTAAATAGGAAGACCCCCCAAGAAATAGTTTTGAAGATGGAAACATTTATAGGTTTCATAACGTGGTGGAAATTGGGCTAATTTCCAAATTATGAAGATTATAAACTAAATAAACAGACGGCAAGAAAAATCAAAAAATTTTGAATTTTTCTTATAAACCAATTTTACTAGCATTGTATAAAATTTATCTAATTCTGACATGAAGGTTCAGAAATGATTTTACATTACGCGGTACCAACCGTATATCCAGAATCATCATACAACTCCAGAAAATTTCACTCTACTTTATTCTTTTCCTGTTATTTTATCTCAGAGGAAAATCTTCCGATCTGGTTACGTAAGCGGGTAGGGTCCGTAGTTCGGGTACGGACAGTGGTGCTTACTTTCTTGCAACACAAATCAACTCAGGAAATAAATTGGTTGTTAAATCTGTATGTGCTTATTTGTATTTTCGTCTGTATACGGTAGCGCAGGTAGAGTGGTAGTTGTCGTTGCAACTGAAACTGCCTCTCCGTCACCGTTCCAAACGCAAACTAAACAGTTTCGCTTGAAACCATCCTAACAACGGCGCTACGAATATCCGACTGAAAGATTTTCATAATTGTATCGTGTTGAAACAATTATGAGATTCGCGTGCTGAGACGTACGGTGAACCAGGTTTGGTTTAGCATGAAAATAAAATCAAGATAGGTCAAACTCCGACATGTTACACGATAATCAAAGCAAATTACGACGTCAAACGTCGGTTCATAACAATACATGAAAGATTTTCTCGTTACTCTTTGCAACGTCACATCGTAAAAGTACAAATAAGAACACATTCGTTATTACGAAACATTTCAGTGGGAACGAGTGCGTCAGCCGTGACAGATTCGCTGCAACAGGACTGTGGAACTACTTCACAGCTGTCGCGGAACCATTACGAAGTCTCCACGTCTGAAACTGTCTCCCGCACATTATTTTATTTTTATTGTAGTTGGTTAACATTCGCCAAAANTTTTTATTGTAGTATTTGTACATGGGAAATGTAGCGTGTTTTTTAATCTTATCTACATGAGGCGATAATAGGTAGGAGGTGGGTGGTTGAGACTATTATTAGTAATAATAATAATAATAATAATAATAATGTGTCTTTATTCTGGCGAGAGACCTTAAGGTCTGCTCTTCCGTCTAATCATTTAAAACATTCACATTTTAAAATACAATACGAGAATTGAGATGATCGTATTTTACATTTAACAGATGTAGAAGGTGGGGCGATTAGCTGGGTTTACCACTAAAGTGGAAGTATTTGTAGGAGTAGTTAGTAAGAGTTAGTCATACTAAGAGTTCTTGAGAGTGGATAGGAGAAGGAGGGTTCGCTTTGTCGCAGCTATATCCTCTGGGACATTGAAGTGAAAAGCTACAATTTTTTGTTCTGGCCCCGTTGGAAATTGAGCCCGGGGTGAATCAGTGGTGAGCAAACATGCTAGCCCTGAGCCACGGGAGGGGCTCGAAATTGAATCCAAAGTAACGTACAAGTGGAAATATGTTCATTTTCTTTTCGTTCATGATACAAAGATATTTACGATCGGGTTTCAGTCTTCTTTGTACAGATCAAAGTAGTGCGTTGTGTCTTTAATCTCATTTCTTTTACAGTAGTCATTCGTCCTTGCAATGCTTGTGAGCATTTGCGCATTCAGAATTGCAAATTGTAACTTTCTGCATTAATTTCTTTGTACGTCCTCACTAAAAGCAGAGGTAAAGGTCAAAATGTTATCGTTAATAGGTCTAAGTATACTCTTTGGCGTTCAGAGATTAAATGTACGCAATTTCACAACAAAACCTCACGCAATTGTGACATAGTGAATTGCTCTGCACTATTTCCACAAAAAGCTGTTTTTAAATACCCCATTCAATCTGGATATCTTACATTTTACATAATACTCCCTTCACATACATCCCACTATCTTACATTTATAATTTGTTTACAGATAATCTGAACTATCGGTTTTTGGATTCCAATAGTTTGAATGCTCTGAGCGTGTTGGTCCCAAAAGATAATGCCGTATCGTAAATGAAAATAAACATTTGCGAAATACACGCTGCGAGAAACGTGTTGACTTACAACGTCGACTAGAATTCGAAATGCATAGCACAATTTGCTTAGTTTGAATTAAATAGAATTTGAATTATTATACGTTTCTAAGATTTTAATTCACAACTTCCGAGTATCTACGCGCGGAGGAGTGTTTGCATCGTCAACAGCCAGATGAAAATTGCAGTGTGGTGCAGTGGACAGCACACCTGCGGTCATAGCAGCAAGTCCCGGGTTCGAGTCCCAGTCCGTCGCAATTTTCACCTGTCTGTTGACAATGCAATTTTCTAAGATATCCCCGAAGTAACGGTAATTACCTTCACGTACTTACGTTGTGTATATTTATGAAAACTTTTGTTGAATAGTAAATTGCAAATATAATAATAAATTGAACGTAAAACAGCTTTAATTCACATATTGTTTAGAGAATTGTTACTTCATCGATTCTGAAAATGCTTCTTTGGTTTAAAGTATAGTAACAAAACTTTTCGAACAAGGAAAACTTATTAAACTTATTATGGGAAGAGTTTTACAATAGGAACTACTTTCATGTATTATCTTAGCGTTTAAGAGTCCTTGTTTACTCTTGAGATAAGATTTAATTTTCTCGGGATGTGATGCATTCAGGACACAGTGGGAGTAGCGAGTCGTAAATTAAAGCGCCGAAATACTGTAGGTCCCGTACACAAATTAAAGAGTACAAGGAAAACAGGGTGGTGGAGATCTAAAGACAATAAATCTCCGGGAAACGGCTTTTGTTAGACGCTCTTCTCCAACGTATGTCAATCCAACTCTTTCACTCACTCTCAAGAGATTTAATGAAATTAGAAATCTAATTTAAAGCACGCATAAAAACAGAGGAGCATACATACTACTAGCACTAGCGTTCATAGAATTTAATTACTAAAATATCCGAAATAAAGCGTAAATAAACAGAGTAACATGTTCTTATTGTTATTTCTACTTGAAAAACATACTTCACCGGTGATTCATTTAAATGAAATGTTTGGTATTATAATTGATGGTTTAATACATTGCGTCTTATGGATTAATTTCGAATAAATTCACTTAATTTCAAAAAACCGAGCAACTTTGAAATATCGAAAGTGACGGAAGATTACCTTCATTTGTTTTAAAATTTTCGAAGTATTTTTACACCACTTTTATCTATAGGTCACCGGACATTTGAGAAATTTATTTAACGTTTTCTGTGGTAAGATGCATAATTCAGGAAACGGTTACGCTCCGCCACCATACTTTTATATACCCTTATGTATATCAAAAGGGACAAGTTTGTTCCTAAATACTGTTTGTACTGTACTATTAACTTAAATTTTTTATCTACATTATAATTGTTGTGTTTTAAAATAATTAGAATAAAAATGAAGAAAACAATTATACAATTATCTCCGTGATACGACCAACTTGTAGCGCTCTGTTCCCACTTTAAACTTTGTTATAAATCACCGAAACTTGTTATAGGAAACAAAACGTACGAGAATTTCAGAGGTCGATACTAAAAGATGGTTTACGAACGAGTTGAGTAGAATCGTGAATTAAAATTCTCGCTAATAGAAATACATTTAGACTGAAATATACTAATTCAACTTTGAACGTGTCTGTAGGTGTGTTGAGATATTATAATGTTGCAATACTCAAACACGTATATTGAAATATTGTTTAGGTCTGGAAATTTTATGTGTAATCACGTTTATAATATAGTGTCCTAATTTAAATGTGTAGTTACTTTTATGAACATTAACTTAGCATTTCTAAAAAATGTATTTTTACACCCATCACTATATATCGAATGTTTACATTGTTCTTCAGACATATGAGCAGTCTCTGTTGGGTTTCTTTTTAGTTATGATAACTTTTCTTTCGAACATTAGGACTCAGAAAACTGAATATTTTAACTTATACTCGTAAAATATAACCGACTAGTGGAAGCCGATTTGGAAATTTTCAATTAATTTTCGTCCTTCCAAAATATGTTTTACATGCATTCATACATTTTTCTATAAGTATAACCTTTAATATGGAAACGGCTTGTCATGATATTTAAGTTGTGATGTAGTGAAAACTGAAAATTTTGC
Organism: Laupala kohalensis; assembly: GCA_002313205.1. NCBI lineage: Eukaryota > Metazoa > Arthropoda > Insecta > Orthoptera > Trigonidiidae > Laupala > Laupala kohalensis. The sequence continues at coordinate 101,090 of NNCF01129781.1, read as the reverse complement.
ATTATTTTGAAATAGAATTCTAAAATAAACATTTTAAAACGGAAATGAAAAAATATATTCTTGAAAAACAAGATGAGAGGTGTTTTGATATTCATCAATGTTAATTATTTTCAAATCATATAAAGACGATTTGCTGGAAATATACGTGAATATAAATTTTGATTGTTGTTGGGGTGAAAAGAAATTGAGGAGAATCTGTTAAACGGGTTATTTTCACTTAAAAAACGTATTTCAGTTTTAGCACTTGAACACTATCGAAAATCACTTTTGAATCTGATCCACAAAGCTTATTTTCTTGTTAAAATACACTTCATTCTATGTGATTCAGTTACAAGTGTGAATTGTGTCCGTAACATTTCCTTAGTTTTTGGTTTTGCCTTAGTTGAGTTGAGTAACAAAATATTCCATTTATAAAGGTATATCACCTCGATCAATTACTTAACCTCCCTGTTTCCCAAAAAATCGTGTTGGAAATAGTCATAGGCGTACTTAGGGAGGAGGTGTGAGGGATCAATTACCTCCCCTTCTCTCAAAATCAAAATAAAATTGTACTTTTTGTATTTCTCCTAATATTTGTAAGCGTATGCACACACTAAGGGTTATAATGACCTACACGTTGGTCAGCCATAAACCTCCCTCCGTCAAAATGTATGCACACAAGCATATATGTATAAAATATCGACACTACTGTTTATTATATTTTAAAAAGTTTTAAAGTTAAACAAAAATAGACAAGAGAGCAATAAAAGTCACTCACAAATTGGACGCCGAAACTTTTCCGCCGTACCTAGGTTGAAAAAGCTCTATTTTAACACAAACTCTTCTGTATAGTCTCACCAACACGTTCCCATGAGTTCCATTAAAATAAACTGTGTTGATAGTGAACCTAAAGGAATCTCTTTACCCCTAAAGGAATCGCTGTGTGCTCCACGCGATCCGGAATATGGCAGAGCGACACAGTCTGGTGAAATGAGATGTCTGAGGGCGAAGCGGTTGCGCTGCGGTTCGAGAGACGTTGAGTCCTTTGCGAGAATACAAGGGCTAATGAGGAACAACGAGCGGAGGAGACGAGATAAGGGTTTAAAACGACGAGGCTAAAGGAGGAAGAGAGGAGGAAGATGCAAACCCATTGCAGCCACGTGTGCCTTTACGTTTTCTGCTTAACCTCTTTAGACAAGACCTTCGTAGACAATTTTGGTGTGGATATGTCCTCCCGCTCGTTGTTTGTGAGTAATTATCTCTACGTTAACTTACAAACACGTTTTATCTTTCTGTTGATTTTTTTAAGATCAAGTAACTAGCGGCTGTTTGCATAAATAATAAATTATCACCTTCAAATCTCAGAGGTTACATCTGCCGAAAAGTTGAAAATGAATATTTATTAAAATTTATTGTCCAAAAAGCAATGAAATTTTGTTCTTAATCTTTCAATTTATGAGAAAAAAAACTTTATTTACTTGATTTACTTTTACAGATTATCGAAAAAAAAGTCGAATTTGAAATAACGGAACAGTTGTCTATAAGATTGACGAATTATTTGATTATTATATTAAAATATTTCTAATATTGTTACTAAATAAATTGATCTAACACAGTTCATATCGTAAAAAAAACTTCATTTCGGAACGGATTGTCATACATAAAAACAATAATATCTCAAAAGTTGTCGTTATACTAAATAGAGTTCAATACTATATAATACAAGGTAAGGAAATTGAATTAAACTATGTTTAATTAGATTAATTTATTTATCCAAACAACATGGGAGATACTTATTTTCCCATATCTGGTACATGTGGGTTAAGTTTCACTCGGTTTCATATTTAGCATAAAACAAAGTAAACAGGATATCGAATCAGATATGAATATTATATGATAATGCACGATAGAGTATCGTGTAACTCACGTACAATTCCTTACGAATATCGTTTATGCAAGCAAGGTCAGACGCGTCAGAGCTACCATTTGTTAGGACTCAAGTAGTCAAGTAACAACCTTTCCAAATAAAGAAGTCTTTTCTCAATGGAATTTTTAAATGCTGTTTTCTCGGAAAACTTCTTCAATGTCTTAATGACACCACTTTACTCCATCTTCTACTTGTATGCAATTGCTATCGGTTTAATATTTAGCATTAAACAAAGTAAACAGGATATCGAATCAGATATGAATATTATATGATAATGCACGATAGAGTATCGTGTAACTCACGTACAATTCCTTACGAATATCGTTTATGCAAGCAAGGTCAGACGCGTCAGAGCTACCATTTGTTAGGACTCAAGTAGTCAAGTAACAACCTTTCCAAATAAAGAAGTCTTTTCTCAATGGAATTTTTAAATGCTGTTTTCTCGGAAAACTTCTTCAATGTCTTAAGGACACCACTTCACTCCATCTTCTACTTGTATGCAATTGCTATCGGTTTAATATTTAGCATTAAACAAAGTAAACAGTATATCGAATTAGATATGAATATTATATGATAATGCACGATAGAGTATCGTGTAACTCACGTACAATTTCTTACGAATATCGTTTATGCAAGCAAGGTCAGACGCGTCAGAGCTACCATTTGTTAGGACTCAAGTAGTCAAGTAAAAACCTTTTCAAATAAATAAGTCTTTTCTCAATGGAATTTTTAAATGCTGTTTTCTCGGAAAACTTCTTCAATGTCTTAATGACACCACTTTACTCCATCTTCTACTTGTATGCAATTGCTATCGGTTTAATATTTAGCATTAAACAAAGTAAACAGGATATCGAATCAGATATGAATATTATATGATAATGCACGATAGAGTATCGTGTAACTCACGTACAATTCCTTACGAATATCGTTTATGCAAGCAAGGTCAGACGCGTCAGAGCTACCATTTGTTAGGACTCAAGTAGTCAAGTAACAACCTTTCCAAATAAAGAAGTCTTTTCTCAATGGAATTTTTAAATGCTGTTTTCTCGGAAAACTTCTTCAATGTCTTAATGACACCACTTTACTCCATCTTCTACTTGTATGCAATTGCTATCGGTTTAATATTTAGCATTAAACAAAGTAAACAGGATATCGAATCAGATATGAATATTATATGATAATGCACGATAGAGTATCGTGTAACTCACGTACAATTCCTTACGAATATCGTTTATGCAAGCAAGATCAGACGCGTCAGAGCTACCATTTGTTAGGACTCAAGAAGTCAAGATACATCCTTTTCAAATACATGAATCAATTAGTTTTTTTTCTTTATTTATTTTTCAGATCTCGGAAAGAAAAATGTGAGAGATGAGATAATGAGAAATTAATGACACATCTTTTAATGCTTCATTTGTGTCATTTACTCAATCAGGTGACGCAGAAAACGAACCACTGTTTTCTGGGACATTTGTGTATTAATGTATACGATAATGCTGAAATCTTGGTGACCAGTGAAAGGTGTGTGGTGAGTGAATAACGCAACAAATAACTTAGAGCGTGGACTCCTCACGTAAACGTGCTAGCAGTGCTCTCGCATCCCCAGTAACAGCGTATCCTGAAGGTTATAGCAGATGCGAGCTACGGAAATTGACGCTATCTCCTGGCTCCGCGAGAAGATATGTTTACGGTCCATAAACATGCTCACGATCAGATACCTCAAAATTTATGGTGGCGATTCTGGACTTTCAATTTATTGACAGTAGTAGCAAAGGAATGATCACATCGCTATCGGCTTATCGCGTTAACATTCAAATTGTTTGATTGTCAGAGCCTTATCTGTATCGTGAGTATTATTTCACAGGGATCACACTTTTTTGTTATAAATATTTTTTTCTTGGTGAATTTATTGTTTCTTCCAATTATACGAAATTATTCCTGGTTGGCTCGTGGAAAAATATCAGTCCGCAAAATTTGAAGAAAAAAAGAGGTTTCTTAGCAAAATGAGACATATAAATGAAAAACTGTCTACGTACAAAAACATGTTTTTACAGGAGACACATAAAACAGATCAAACGCCATAATTGATTATGAAAAAATCATCATACATTATTTGTTTCACATTGCATCTAATGGTGTTTTAAAAAAATAAAATTTTATCCAAATTTAACGTCTTTTGCTGAAACCATTTTAAGTACCAAATAATTAAGACATGAAAAATATTCGAAAATTTACCTGTGATTTCCAAAAAAATCCCTTCTATTATCGCGAGTAGTACCCAAAATAGAGTATGCTCCTCGCCTGATGACCATCATTTTACCTGGCGTCATGGCAAATAATTGAAAAAAATAATAAACGTATATTATAATATCCCCGACTGTTGTTACATAAATATTGGTCTTGCTACGATGTACACGCCCCAGCTATCAATAGACCGTCATAGCAAATAAAGTATCAAGCTCTTCGAACGTTTTTTCTTTTATTTATAAACCTCTAATGTGTAAATTGTGGTGTGTTTAGTTGTGGATATTATTAATATTTTGTATTTATTGTTTGTGATTCACGTAATGCTAAATGTTACAGAAATGAATATGCAATATATTTGACACGATATTGCAGGAGAAAATCATTAAACAAACCTCTTTGGCAATATAATTGACGTTTACCCTCAATCCCTTATTTTCTCTTACTTAATTCAGAAGAAAGTTTTTAGAAAACATTAATTTCCCCCACAGGGATGAATTTTTGTAAAATCTAATTGTCGCTACTAATTTCAGCGGCTCCAAAAACTACGATCTCAAAACTAATATCGGTCACTTTCGATTATTCTTACATTTCACTCCTTCACACTCCCAACACAAATGTTGTTTATTCCTTACGTGTACTTATGTGATAATGAATGTGTCACTTCACTTCAGCGGTCCCAAAGATGATTTATTCATCACCAATATCGATCGTTCTTTGATTATATTTACCTATCTCCTATCCCACCCCTAATCCAAGGGTGCTAGGTGTATATTATCTCTAATGTGGACTGATTGTGAACTTTCAAATATCCGGCGGCACCCATCTCAGCAACGCCGAAAAGTATGGTTTCGAATCTAATATCAGCTTTTCTTATTATTTCTACGCGTCACCTACTTTCTACCCCCTCCCTAGAGGTGCCAGGAATGTATTACCCCCGCAGTGTTTATTGTCCAGTAGTCTATTATCTATGTATCAAGTTTTGTTGAAATTTCTCTAGGCACTGTAGAGTTATGGTGGGATTCACACATAAAACATTCCAATTTCCATTTCATCCTGTTAGGAGTGGATTCTCGTAAAATCCCGTCGTAACGGGCGTCTACTTCGCAATAGAAATCTACCTGCCAAATTTCAAGCTCATAGACCTTGTAGTTTCTGAGATTTCGTATTTAGTCAGTGAATGGTATTTCGCTTTACAGATACATCTCTTGGAACTCAGTATAAAGATAGCGCTTTCATTATGGAGGGGAAGCATTTACAATGGCAAAGTAGCATAACTATCATAAGCATTGAAAAAATGTAGTTTTATTATCACTTTTTTTCAATGTTTGTTGTTGGTCGTGTTGGATTAATGGATAGCTCTAAGGAACGTGATGTATTAATGCGATTGTACGTGGAATCATGATGTTATAATATATACACTTTCCAAGCACTGATCCAGGCCAACACGCAAGAATTATTGAGTCGAATTTTATTATTATTCTATTAAAACTGCACCATATGTTGAAAGAAACTTTCCTGCGAACAAAATCTCCTTTTATACCCTTTTGTCCTTACAACCCTTAAAATGTCATAAAAGAAAGAAATATTGCCTTAATAACGCTCCGTGAATTCAGTTAGACTCTGCACGGAAGGAAAGATTAAAAAGTTTTTGAAATCAGAGACAACCAGATTATGTTCGCAATACCTCTAGCGTAAGAGTAAAATTTTTAATACAACTGTTAAAGTTATTGAATTTTTTGTTTGTTCATCCTTTTCCTATGAGTGATATTAAACTCTTGTATACTAATTTCTGAACTTGATAAATTCAGTCGTTTGTTTACTCATCCCTTTTCAATTTCCTTTCTCGTTTGGTTATCAACAAAACAAAATTAAAATATAATATCTGCAACTTTTACTAAGAATTAATAATATTAGTCAACTATACACCATATGACTCTTCCAGCTCAATGAGTTTTCAAATTTCTTTTATGTGAAGGAAGATATCTCACCAAAAAGAAGTTTGAAAAAACCATTGAGATAGGAAAAATCTCACTGTCCCGCGTTCAACGACATCCCCCATTTCTTCGAAGTATACTTGAATGCATTCAACGAAAACCGACATAATGCTGAGATACCATTTTCTTCCAGCCGAGACCAGAGTTGAATGAACTACATCCTCCGAATATTCATAAGTTTCAGTAGCATTGCAGGGAACATTGACCCGATATCTTTAATAGTTACAATAGACACTGGTTCCTTTAAAATTTTACTTAGTCCTTTGTTCCAATGTTTGAATTGTTTTTCGTTTCTAACCATTTCATGTTTTACAATATAAAATTATTTTTGACGTTAAGATTTCAACACATGTACTCATGTGTAATTCCCAAAATAATAAGTAATTACTTATCTTACAATAAAACTGCCATCCAATATGTTGACGAATATTTGTGAAATACTGTAATTAGTGTGAATGCACAATCTATAAATTCATTAACGCAACACTTCAGAAATCATTATGAGGACGTATGCCTCGCAGACCTTGCATTCAATTTTTCCTCCTCCATTTCTTTATTCATTGCAGCGTTTCTTTCAGAAAGATCTCGTCTCGGAGATGAACAAAATTGCATTCTTTTGAATTTCCGGTTATACACTTCCCTTTTTCCTCTGACTAAAGAATGAAGAAGAGAGAAGTGCACGAGAATGGGGTGTGAGGTATTAGCTTCTTTCATTTCCTACGACACAGAACTTGGCATTCTCCATTCCCAGAAAATGGTGAAGCTACATGTAATCGGGTAATAAGCAGAAAACGGAATGACGGTACGCTTCATCAAGTTTTTGTCTCTTTCAGGCCTCTCCGCACTACCCATACTTATGATCGAGTTTGCTTTATTCGCTATTCATACGATTAATATGAATGATAGAACTTACGAGGCAATCCGGAAAGTAAGTTGAGACGAGTCTTGTAAAGGCGTCATGGATCGCTACATGAAATTGGATCTTGATACCTGAAGTTACACAAAATACACTACTATTAAATAAAATTGGAAATGTTTATTGTTATTTATAGTAATGTTTATTCTATAGGGTTCTACGTATAAACATTTGTTATTTTCGCTTAATACATGCATCTTTGACATTCACATTATATATATACTAACATAGAAACTGCAAATACGATCTCAAACAGAAATAGAGAATATTTTATTCCTTATGTAAACGTACATTTCGTACTTTAACGCGAAATAAAATCACTTCATAAACCGAATGACAATCCCCACTCTGGAGAAAAATTATGATAAAGGTTTTAACTTGTAATTACTGCATAATTCATCGTTAAGCTGAAGTTTAAAAAACACGAAACATGCTTCATAACATTCATTCATAATATAATGAAAATTTAAAACATGTAATTACTTTCTAATAGACCTTCAAACGGGGAGAAAATCGTCAATGTATATTACAATGAACTAAACAATATCACTTCCCTCATTTTGTTCGGATCAGGCTATTAAAATTCCAAATGATAAATTACTTAATTTACTAAATTTGGCGAAAATATGTGAAAAACAGAAGAGTCGGGTTCTCTTTTCCGTTGAAATGAAAGGACGCATTTAAACAAACTCGCAATTATCATTTTACCTAACTCAAAATATATTGATGAAAATTCTTATCTTTATCTCAAAGTCGGGAATGAGTCATTTTTTTCTAATCATGAGTTCGTATAAAATAGCAACAGTATTTAAGTAGGTATACAAATATCTTGTAGTACTCTTAAATATTATTACTTATAAATATAAATATATTTGTTGGCTTATGAATCTTCAGAGTATTTTCTTAATATTGTATTTCTATTTCTAAAATTATTGAAAGTTATGATACATATATTCTGTTGTAGTAAGTGATATTGCTTAGTATGTTCGTTGTTAAATTTGTAACAATGTATTTTTTTTTAAATTTTCATTATGTCTTTGGATTTAGGTGAAATGGTAGGACAGGTTTTATGTCCTGGATCATATTACTAATAAAATTCACATTCAGGTCGTAATGTCTCAATAAATTTTTTCTCAGATCTCTGCTTGTGTTTCGTGAAAGTGAAATGAATTTTAAATAATTTGTGGGTAATTATTGTTCGTTTCTCTGACATTTCAATGCTAATTTTACTTAAGAAGCAAATCATTCTTGAGTTTATATCAAGCAATGTATTATTTTACAATAAACGGAATTGTTATTCCAGGGAGGTAAGCAGCGGGCGTCCTGTGATGCTTGAGATCTCAACAAACGCCTGCCAAGGTGCCGATACGCAAGTCAACTATTTAGAACACGTGCAAGCAGTAATTACCTTGAATGCTTCGCGTCGTGGTGACGTTGAACTGTTCCTCACGTCACCGATGGGTACCAGGTGAGTCTCTCACCAGAAGATACCGAGAGGTTACTTTAATATATGGTGATTGAACAATCAAGTCCTCTTGATTTCCACGCTACATATGTTAATGACATGGAATTGCTCTTGTATGTGCGTATGCATTACAAGATGTACTTGTATGAGAGATGTAAGTACATCATGTATGTATGTATGTATGTATGTATATGTGGGTTTGTGTCCTGGGGTTGGGTAAACGAGAAGTTAGACTCTCCTCGCTTTAGAACGTGTGAGTTTTGCCTCATTTCTGATCAACAATTTACTTCCCAGTAAAATATTTCCCGCTTTTACATGAGAGCTTTCTCTAATAAGATCATAATTACGCTAGATTCGTAATTTTATGAAAAATTATTTCCGTGACGTTGAGAAAGAAATACAGAAAAATATCTTATAGAGAAAAAATAAAATGTATTCATAAAATATCTATTTAATATAAATAAAACTATTTAAGAGATGGGAGGTGCAAAATTACATCCAGAATACACCAATTAAATAATTAATAATATTGGGTGTACATAAAAACTGTTAAGTTTTGCTTCTAGTCTATGTATTTATGAATTAAGATCTTTAACTCAAAGAATATGGGACAGTGCCCATACAAAATAAATGGAATGGTGAATCTCGAATTTTGAAAGCATGTCCACATTTGACCAGGACTAAAAGAGTAGGATCCGAAAACGGGATGAAACGTATTCAAGGTGGAAATCTCTTTAGTGCTCAGTCACATATAGTCTATAGATTTCCAGGATAATTACGAACTGATATGTCCATGAGTTTGATAATATACAAACTTTTTTCGAAAAGAAAACCCCTTAAAAATGGGAATTATTACTGATACGAGTATTATATGTGATACAAAACTAGTCACAGAAATAATCCAACTTTTCTTTCCATTTGCAGGTCCATGATCCTGAGTCGGCGAGTGAATGACGACGACGGGCGCGACGGCTTCACCAAGTGGCCATTTATGACAACGCACACATGGGGCGAGTATCCCCAGGGCACATGGACTCTGGAGGTGAGTGAACGGAATCGTTACAAGTCACACACGTGATGTGCACACATTTGGATAACTTTAGAACATATGGGCCAATGTCTACTGAACTTGGTATGCTTAAAATATTCGGTAATGAGTCACCCTTAGCATTCCTAGCGTAAATGGCATCGCGGGAAATCAAATAGTTATACGCATAAGCTACCCACAATACATTATTGTTCTGCGGGCACACGAGACGAGGAACTATGTGCTGGTGTACACAGGAAAAATCGAATGAAGCCGGCGTATGACTACGTCTCAAAAACTTGCGTTGCATACGAAAGAGGATAAAATTTACAATTAAAATTATAATATTTTAATGTTTTTTTAAATATAACTATTAGTATAAACATTACGGTGTTCCTTTTAAAAAAATACTAGATTTTTATTCTGTTTTCTTACCATCTAATTATGAACACTTAGGCAAAATTTTAATGCTTGTATGAAACTACAAAAAAAGATTAATGTTATAAAAAAATTAAGGTACTTTCGATATCAAATGTCAAATTTTTACTTCTTAAATCATATGTTAATATTTCATGTAAACGATTGAGTCCGTCAGCACTTTTGTGTGGCACACTCAAGGCAATATCTCACTACAATGTTTCTACTGATGCATATCTCTTCGTTATTTGACAACGAAAATTGAAAATAAATATTTTCTTATGGTATCCACAAACGCGTATTGTTCAAGTGTTTTTTAAGAGTTTCGTGATTGGAAGCATTCGAGTTTCATTAAAACATATTGACCCCACTGCGTCTAAGTCGATTTCATAGAATGAAGACGAAGGACATTTTATATTTATCAAATGTACATCAGAACAAGATAATCTTTTTTAGTTTATACATTGTTAATTTTCAGATTACAAATACAAGTTCCACATTCAAACGTTGAAAGTTTCTTCTTGCGATTCCAAACCAGATTTGCTTAATTTTAAAAACTCATGTGTCTAGAATAGCTTAAACAGATTTTGTTTCTGACAGTAAAATGATAAATATTTTAGATTCAGCTGGCCACAGAACAAACTCAAAATTAAGTAATAATGTTCATATTACCAGCTACTGAGCAAAGTATACCGTAATATGCAAAACACAATAAAAAGAACTGGATTACAAATATTTGAAGTTCTTCTAATGGAATGTATGTTGTTGTTTGGAGGAGATCATATTTCGCCAAATTTTGATTCAAAGTTAGTTCTTCCTCTTATCAGAAATCATTGGAGATGATCAGTGGCAAGTCAATATTCCACTCGAAAATGCCGAAATAACTTGTTTGCATCAATGTCGAAATTGGCCACAAAAGATGTAATAGAAATCACTTCTCTTCTTACAAAAAATTTCATGCCTTTTTTTTAAACTCCACAATTCAACAACTGTACTTTTTTTGCGAAATTCTATAAACTTGAAATTATAAAATTCATTCTTTGGTCGCGGACCGTTGGAAAAGAAACTGCGAGCTCAGCCAAGGCCCATGAACCATGTTAAACACCTAGATTCAACAAGGACCACACCGGAACTTGTAGTGGTGTAGTGGCTCAACCGTTAATCTATTCCTGGATAATTCGACATGAAAATGGAAAAAAAGCAAAAGTTTTTCGATAATTTTGATTGTGTCTTGAAACTATTGCTGTAAACACATCTAGAACTTGAGAGTTTTATAAACCATTCTTCTCTAGTGAAGGAGCGAGATAAAGCATGTAAGAACATCGCACTCCTGGCGTTTTGACCTCCGCGACAGACTCTGTATTCATATTAAAACAGTCCAAATAGACCTTTTTTGCGTAGCGGATTCGACACTAGTTTGTACACTTCCTGGCATTTTATCTCTTCTTTCAATGGGAAATGTAGCGTGCTATTGAAGCTGATCTACATGGGGTGATAGGAGAGTAGGGCTATTGTTAGTAGGTGGGCTAGTTAGCTGGGTTTACCAACAACTTTGCCTACGTGGAAGTGTTAGGAGTAAAAGTAAGAGGTAGTGATACTAGGAGTAGTAGAAGACTTAGGGTTCTTTTTTTTTAGTCACAGATATATAAACAGAGACATTGAAGTGAAAAGCTACTATTTTTTTCTAGCCTCGCCGGAAATTGAGCCCGGAGTGACTTGGTGGCGATCAAGCATACTAACCCCAGAGCCTCCGGAGGGGCGTTTCACCTCTTCCTATTTGGTTACCGGTCGAAGTACGCTGCTTACCCGCGCAAGTGGAGGGGGGGGGGGGTGTCTTCTGTCATTAAAATATGTCAAGTCAAATCTGGTAATAATTTCGTCCATTTATTTGTCTTCACATTATCTGGTTTGTTCTGTAGCGTTAGTCCGTCTCAAAGCAGCATTCGTCTGTGAGAGTAGAGGTAAGACCAATAGTTTCTGAATGTCAACGGACTGTCGTAGTCTACGAATGCACGCGTAATTTCGTTTGTCACTAGCCTTTTGTTACAGTATAGTAGATCTTCAATAAGGAGTTTTTTTGAGTCTCGTAAAGTTGTGAGCAGTGGAGAAATTTTTATTAGACGCAATGCATGTCCAGTCACTCGTAATGAGAAAAATAATGTTCGTGTGGTAGTCCATACAGAGGAAGTTTACGTCATTAACGGTGTAATGCAAGACTTGTACAATTTTATTTTCATTTCAGTCGGCAATTTGCTTATCGTTTTTACTGGACAGAGGAATCCCATTCTTCTGTTTGTATCGTTTTCACGTGTATTTCACATGTTAGTCCAGACTCAGGTTTAACAAAATTCCATGACCTCACCCTAAAGTGAATCCCGACAGTCTAGCCAACAGCTAAATGTCCAACCTACTAGGTTACGGTGATTGCAATGGAAGATAGAGCGAGTTTTACTATTTCTTTTTTCTCTATGTTGCAGGTGACATTCAACTCCCAGACGCCGCAGAGCGGCTTCATTAAGGAATGGACCATGATGCTCCACGGTACACGGGACCCGCCGTACAGTGAACTGCCCGTTTCGGACCCGCACTCCAAGTTGGCCATTGTGAAGAAGGCACATGAAGAGCGCAACAAGATGTAGACTCTGGTACCTCCCCTCCCTTTGTTGCTCCCCGCTCCTTCTTTGCTCCAATACCCTCTCCTTCCCATCGACGAAAGCTCTGCTGCTTTCTCAATTTCCTGTCTTTCTCTCTATCTCTCTCTTTGCCAACCCTTCGGATGGCACTGCGATCCAGAAAAGATCAGACACCTCCTCTGGATGAATATTGGTTGAGTCGCACCTTTTCTATTGTGTAGGGACATCTCACCCAAAAGTTTTTCTTTCAAAAATAGAAAATGCAATTTACATTTTTTTGTATGGTTTCCCACAGATTTTTTAAAAACATCTTAACTTAAGTTGTTAAATCACAATAGAATTTTTTTTTTTTTTTTTGAAAATGTTATTAATTATTTTCGAGAGGAAATGTTTGACTAGGAAGAATAATTAATTTGAATGTAAAAGAAACCAAAACCGTCTTGCTCTCCTTCCTTCTCATTGTCCCCGCTGAAAAGCCCGTCCTTCCCTCGAAGAGCGAACTCTACAGCCTCGGAATGACGTCACGCCATCTTCCTTCGGCAACCATTTCCTTATCACTCCGTAGGCTCTCGTCGTTCTGCCACCAGCCGCAGCCGACGAGGGCAACCTAATATCGACCTAGCGATGGATGCCTTGTCCTACGCCACCCCGCGGAACAGTTGCTCTCAACCCACTTCTTTAGACCACGTCTCCACTTTCGTAATCAGAAAATAAGTTGCACTCAGCTATTACTCTTTGGCGCTGTCAGCTATTTGATTTATCGTATTGTTCTTTAACATGAGTGGTACAATAAGAATACTTTTCTATGGATTTTAAAAATCGTTTGCATATGCCTCTCAGATATTTGCTTTCTTAAATTAGCATAAATATAAGAGGGGTATATCATTGAAATGGTTTCCTTTGTGGGCCAAGGAAACTCAATCCTCCATTTTGAGAGGATGATTACTTTTCTCGAATTCTTCAAATCTTAACTTGATCCCATTCATGATGAAAGTAAAAATAATTCGAAGTTTTAAGTAGTGACATATAGGTGACGGACATGGCAACCCAACAGACTTCTTTTTCCTTTCCGCCAACTAGGCTATAAATCAGTAGATAATTTAACAGGGTGAGGTTATGTATCCCCCATTGAGAGCGCACAAGGTTTCTCTTAGAACAAAAAGTGTCCACGATGGGTGCTTGCTGTTTCATTGTCTCCCATTCACTGCATTGTCTCTTGTCCAAATAATCATTTCTTCTGGCAATCATCAACTTTTCACACTTTTTTCTGTTTTTATTTAATGAAATTTAATATTACATAACTTATAATTGTTTCCCTCTTGAATTCATTATAAGACAAAATATATTCAGTGGAATAAAATTTAAAATAAGCCTGCCGCATTAAAAATTAAAGTCACAAGATTCAAATAAAAATTAAATACACATCAACGAATAAAAACAAATACTGACATAACAAAATAGACAAGGATAGTACTTTCCAGTCATGGGAAGCTTAAAATCCCTCATATAATTTGTACATTATGAGTGTGTCACAAAAACAAGTAGAAGGTGCAGGAGCTTTCTTGAAATATATATTCTATATATCTTCTTGAGAATTACCTTTAAGGAAAAATAATAATAAAGAATAAAAATTTTGTGATTGTATATTCATTAGAACTAAGCCACATATCTACTATACTAGAATAGATAAAATGTTCATGCAGGTCATGAATATTCTTGCTCTAAGTGCAAAAGTATTTTTCAGAATTTGCTAACCTGATAAGTTTTGTGATGAAAAAGGGATGACCAAATAGGCGCCAGGCCATGAAATTAAACACTTTCTTGTATGGTTATTCAGGTGAACAATGTAAGAGAATTGTTTAGAAATGTTAGAATGACAGCTCAGTTCATAAAAGATAGTTTTAGTTGTTTAAAAAATTGGGATGAAAAATGATGATAAAATTTTAGGATTACTTAATAAACATTGTTCTGTGGTTACAATGGTAGTTGTATGTATGTATAGGTGTGTTAAGTAGTATATAGGTTTCCTGCCTTCTACTAATAACTCAGATATTGCCCAAAAAATTAGACGGCATTATGGGATGAAAATGTCTATACTTGATGTTGATTGCTTGTCGTAGGGTATAATAAAAGAAGCCTTGTTACATCATTTCTCATGAAGAAAACATCTGACATATTTGAAAGAGCTTAAAGAGTTCAATAGAATGACCTCTCAAACGTTCACAGAATTATTTGTTTTTTCAATACTTTCAGGAAATTGAAATTCACTTAAATGATGATATGAATACTACTAATTCAAATGTAGAAAAGTTTATACTTTTGTATTATGTTTTTTCTTGTTTTTGGATATAAATAATAATATTCAGTTTGAGATACATTTCCCAAAATAAAATAATTTTAATTATAGTTTGTTCTATTTCACCACAAAAACTAAAAAATTTCTTACTGAATTTCTTCACTGACTTCTCATAAACAAGAGATCTCTTAAATATATATGTTAAATAATTGAACTTTCACAATATACAGACAAGTATACATGAAATGAACTGCTATGTAAACAAATCATTAAGTCATTAATAATTCTCAATATGATGAAGAAATATCTATAAACAAGAATTTGTCCTGAAAGAATATATTCTTATTTGGGCAAGAGACATTTTCTCTATACTAGTATAATGACAAACTTAATTTTCACAAAAAAAGATATTATTGAACCTGAACACCTTATTTTAAAATTGATCAAGAATAATTGTATAATATTTTTCTGCAGAGTTGAAAGTAAAAATATATAAAAATAGTAATGATTATATTTGTGTAAATTCAGAATTGTTTCATGATTTTTCTTTCTTTCATTTTTCTTGTTTTTGCGATTGAAATTCTATATCTTCTCATTGATTGGTGTAAACATATTTAATGTTAATACAAAAATTTGCAAAATTGATTGAATACTATTAAGTTAAATTATGGTAATACTAAAAAATCGTGAATTGTAACATAAATTCAAACCTCAAGCACGTTCCACTAACAGTTTAATTATTTTTCACAGTTATAAATAATACTATTCTTAGCTTTTGATATAATGATATCTGTAAAATTAAATGAGTTAGATATATATAATTATCAATATCCAAAAAATATTACCACTATATACAAAAAACTGAGATATTTAATTTGAACTTAAGAGAATTTGAATTTAGAACATAAACATATGGAATCTTTATTAAATAATAATTTTACTCACAATATATTTATGTGTATCAAAACAGGAAATATTAATATTATCACAAATTGGATCAAAATACAGAGTGATTCTCAAGGTGATACATATTAAAAACTCAGTTAGAGAAATGGATGTATGACTATTTCACATTAACAATGTGCCAGGGGTTTAAACAGGGTTGACAAAATTCTTTTTGTACTTAATTTAACTGCTTGAAAATGTGTAGGAAAAAAATTTTAAAGAATGCTTAACATGTATAGCAGCAAATAAAAGAAAATATTTGAAATGATATCTATTTGAAAACCCATAAAGAATTTAAGCTGAGTTTATCTAATTAGTTATTTAATCTTAGTGAGTGGGACAGCTGTTTATGAGTAAATACATTTAAATGAAAAATTATTAAGTTAAACAATGTTGTTTTTTTGTTTTGTTTTCTTTTGTTAATTTTGTTTATTTGAAAGATTCAAATGAAAGTTTATTTAGACTCAGAATATATGGTAAGAAATTAAGTTAACAACTATACTTTTAATGTATCAAAACCCAAAATATAATGAGTTTCTTTTTATTTTGTTCAGTCCTTTTAGATTTTATTTAATGTAAGGTTGACCCCATCAAAAACAATAATTTCTTTATACACATTTAGACAATAAATAGTTAAAACTTCATTTAGCATAATAAAAAAATATGAGAATGGCTTGTGATGTACTTCATCTGTATCATTTAACATCACACTTCTATTGAATATAAAAATTAAAATGAGTTTGTTTTACTTTCTACAGTACATGAAATAATTCAGGTGTTACTCATTCAGTTCTGTACAAGAACTGCACTTTTATTTTAACTGTTATTTTTCACCTTTGCAACCCACAGAAATAAATGTGAACCTAGTATCACAGATTTTACGATCACATTATATTTAATATTCCTTGTAATCTGAAGAAAAAGTATTTAAAACTTTATTGATATAATTAGAATTCAGGGTATGTTTTGAAAAAGAAACAAAAAAAAGAGACATTCTGCTGAACTACTTTAGACCATATTTTTATTTGCACAGATGTAAGGGGGCCAAAGTATAACTAATGTACAAGAATAAGCTGTGCAAATGTGAACACACTGGGAGAGAAGGAGAGTAGGGATGGTGTCATAATATATATATCTCAAGTTTTGTCTGCAAATCATCTTCTAAAGATGACTAAAAAGGGGATCTAAAAAGGAGAGATCTTCATCCGAATTGCTAAGGTCCATATATATTGAATGGCACTATAATACTCCATATATTTATATATATTTATATATATAAATAATTGGAATATTATAGTGCCATTCAAAATACAAAGAATTTTGAAGTTGAGTGTGGAATGTTATGTGACTAAAGGCCCTTATTCAGTTGTCTTGTGGTTACACAACAGAGAGGAAGATATTTTAATAGACAGAAATGCACTGGAAATTATAAAAATTTCTTGTAAGTAATCCATCTGAAATTGTAAGAATAAAATGTATAAATAAAATCTAATATTCTGATTATAAATACTATTTAAATTGAAAAATTGTAAGAATATTTTCTTCCAACATTAAAGTAAAATCTGATTTAACTCATAGTTTTGTATAGAAGCAAATGTGTACATAATGTAGTGAACATGAAAATAATCGTATTAAATATAAAATTGTTTGGAAATATTTTATACGTATTTTATGTATAGATCTTAGCTGATTTGCATCAGAGTATTCCATATTAGAAACATTTTTTGTAATGTTAATTTTCTTCATCTTGAGTTGTCTTCATTATGTTTAAAATATATTTATATTCCTGCTTGCCGTTGATGGTTTATTTTTGGCAAGACCCATGAATTTACATAATTTTGAAATAAGCAAAGATATAATAATAACACAGATTTTTCAAATTTGCTACCAACAGATGACTGGATCTCAATACAATGAGTTCCATTTTACAAACTCATCAAACATATCCATAAAATACAGTATAAAAAGCAAGATAACTGAAATAATAATAACAACACTCTTCAAAGGAAATAAGCTCTGATGTACTCAAAATGTTCTGTCTTTTATATTATCCAAGTTTATTTAACTGTTCAATCATTTTTTAATCTATCTCTGCATGATTTAATATACAGTTCATAGTTCTTCAAACTAGTTTTAAAATAGTTAATTAATTTGTTGAAGCATATGTTGTACAATAATGGGTTTGGGGTGTCCATTCATTGCTAAATTGTTCCTTTCACCATATTACTTCATTTTAACTTACACCATTAAGTGTAAGGAATTACAACATTTTCCAATTTGCTCAAACCATTGAGTTTTGATTTTTAAAATGTGATAGTGGAAAAGAATATAGGTCTAAATATGTAATCAGGGATCAAACAAATGTTTGATCTATGACAGAGATCTACAACAGCTATCTATGACAGAAAATATTTTAAAAAATGATGATGAGAAAAATATATTTTAAAAATTAAATTTAGCAAATTGTACTGTAGATAGTGTATATCTATACTACTAACCCAAATACCAAAATAGAGAAATACCTACATAAAAATTAAAAAAGTAATGTTGGGCTTGCCAATAAAAACCTACTGGAAGAGATGTGACAAGGTAGATGGCCAAAGCTGAGCAAAAAATGTTCAAAAATTTGGTTATGAAATTGAGCTCTTAAATGAATAAGCATTTCTTCTTCATGTGGGTAGTTGCCCATTAAATAAGATGATATTCTACATGTTTGTAATTTTTAAACTCTCAAATGATTAATATTGATATAAAACGTACCTTTTTCTGTAGACAATTATTTATAATCTCACAACGTTTCAGCAGAGATTCCTGCCATCGTCAGGTGAATGTATGTTTTTGACTATAAAAATAAATGTTGATACATCTTGGTAACAAGTTGAAAACAATTCAAATGCAATATATCAGTAAAACAATGACAAAAAATAAATAACTTGAAAAAACAAACCATCAAATGATTGTTTTGAGAGCGCGATATGTGCTAAAGGCACATTCTAAACCAATTATTCCTCATTAGTAACTGCTTTTACTTTTCCGTCTAATGTGGTGTAAGTCATATTGTTAAAACAATGAGTTATCTTGCAATACAATCTTCTGATACAGTTCAGAAATGGTATGTAATTTCCTTTTTTGTTCAAACAGTCATATTTGCCCATTGAAGCAGCTTGACTAGAAAGTGAAGCTGGTTAGTTAAGACACAGTGGTGAAGTCATTTTTCTTATGAGTGTTTGTGAAAACCTGAATAAAAAATATTCTGCTCCCGACCATAACGTACGTCTTAGGTGCGGCTTCAAGAGGGAGAACTACAGAGACCAAAATATATTTGTTCAGGAGGTCATTTATGTTCATTCTAACACTCCGAGTCCATAATCAAGAGAGAAATGCCAGAGGTGGAGGTATAATACGGAATTTCTCATATTTCCAGAAAAGACAACGCGCAGTTTCTCATAGTAGTTTGAATCGGCACTATTTGGTCACATGATTGTGTCTACTCTCCCTCTTTCTCTCTACTCCACCAATAAGAGGCGAGCAATTCATGAAAAACTTTAAATTCACCTCATTTTCCAATAATTACATTGACACTTGTTAGCGAAATGGAGTCACTAACACCCAGAATGAATATGTGACAAGAAATTGACCAAGCGCAGTTAGACGTCTGGTTACGTTGCTGATTCGCGGTGCCGTCCGGCGTCCAACGCAATGTGGTGACGGAGTCTTATTCATAAGTTTTGAGCGCCATTCAAACGCTCAATCCCAGAACGCTGAGCCTGGCACACATCCTGTTTTATGAACGGACATTCACTGAATTTAAAACAGCCATATTAAAGATATTAATGTAACAACCCCGCATCTTAGAAATGATGAAAATAAATTATCGTAAGAAAATAAATAATGTTTGGAACTTACGCTTATTGGAATGTAAATATTGATTTAATTACTTAAGCGTAAATTATCTTAAAATTGCTTTATTTTGCACAAAATTGCATTATTTATAGATTCCTCGATGATATCAAAATAAAATCCTGGATCCACTATTGGGTACGATCAATTTTCTTGTAAACCTCGTACCAAAACAAGAAAACTCAACAGGGCTCTAATGACCTCGATGTTGACGAGCCCTAAAGCCCCATTTAAAAAAAACATTATTAAGATTACAGATTTGGCATCAAGATTTGTTTCTGAAAATGAAAATGCATGGGCTTGTAATTCTTAAGAGCAACTAACACATTTGTAAGAAGTGTTTGTGTATGACCTCCATGACTTTGAGTCTCGGTGATAATCCTGTTTAACTTTCCGCTAAAGAGTTGATAATTATATACCCCTTGGCGCCTGGGATACGTGCCTCCGGCCGCTTCCCCCACCTCAGTTAGATCCGGCCATGCACGTCAACACATCAATTTGACAGTGCAGATTTTTAAAAGAGAAGTCAGGTATCTTCTCCAACCCGGAGGAAATTATTACAAAACTGAAGGACAGTCATGGGGTACCTCACTGCAACCGGTGTCAGGTGTGGAGCCACTCCAAAAATGAGTGTGCATGGTGTACTGTGTGTGCAGGACCACACATATTGGAGGGATGCAACCCTTGTTCTGAAACTGTTCAATGCATCAATTGTACACAAAATCATGGAGCGGTGTGAACTGGGTTATGGCGATGTGAACATGGGTCGTTCATGTCTCTTAAACGGGAACGACAAAGCCGCAATTGTTAAAGGAATGCCCCTATAATATATTCCTCAGTCTAATTGTTCAAAATAGTATCCCTGACATACCCTCTCCCTTTGATCACATTGACCTAACTACTAACACAAATGAAACTTGTTAAATCATTCTACAAACCAATCCACTCATCCATTTGACCCTGACAGGATTCTCTGCTTACAGTTAAAAATTACGCCTAAATATACTGTACATGTTCTCTTCTGTGTTTTCACCTCTTGTATCTTACTTTCCTGATCCATTCTTCTACGAGAATTGCTTGGATTGTTCTACTCGTCTAGTAAGGATTATAAACGTTTTGTAAACCATCCTGTAAGAAACTCTTCGAAAAAATTATAATTAACCAATTAAATAAATTTCTACTTGATCACATAATTAGAAAAACATAACAATTTGGTTCCAAGAACGAGGTTTCGGTCTCAAAACCAGCCCTCCATCACGCTTTAAAAATTCCTTCCTCCATTAAATTTGTATGTTCCGTTCTTTGACTTCAAAGACGACTCCGCTAAACTCACTCTATTCTTCCTCTTTGATTTCATAACCTATTGCGTAGTATTCTTTTAAATTGCGAATTCTTTGTCGTCTCCAGTGTAAATCTACGCTTCGTATACAATTACAAGTCAATATTTTATTCATTTTAGTGCAAGCTTAATTTACTTAAGAACACTCATCATTGATAGTATATCCTTTTCAAAACTCAAAAAGACTTGATTTACCTTATAACAGAGTCATTCACTTCATCGGCTGTCCCAGATAGCAAAGTATGGTTGCTGTATCTTGTTTGTACAAGGATATATCCATTTGTTAAGATTATCTGGGACAAGGGTTTGAGCAAAGACTCGATAAGATTATGCTAAGGTTAAAAGTTTACGCAAAACAAGCTGGTTCTCAAGGGTTCCCGCTAAGAATACTTCTAAGGTATTCACGAAGTATAAAGCAAGGGTTTTCGCTGGGAACACATCTAGGGTATCCGCATGAAGAAAATAGTGCAGAATGATTTTTCTTACATGGTCATAAATACGAAGAGTGGTGAAAAAATATATAATCGAAGCCAGATTGTTATTTAAAACATGATGGTATCAATGTGATGGCCTAGCCTTGCGTGAATCACATTGCAAAATATGGCTATTAGTAATGCTTCTCAACCTATGAACATTTTTAGCATTGCTCGATATATTCGTATTACATTACAACATATTTCATTAAAATGCGTAACGATAGGAAAAATATTTGTTCCTAATAAATGCAAAGTACTAGCAAGAGCAAAGCATATGCAATTAACACGGTTTACAATTCCAACAAACGCATTTGGATAGCTCCCAAGCATATACTGTTAGTTTAGTTCGCCATATCCTCCTGCTTAGCCCTGCTGGTCCGCTGGCTTCACGAGTTGCATTCTGGGTACCGACGCTTGTCCTGCTAATGCTCAAACATGATTCTACTTGGATAGCGGGAAAGTACTTGGCACTAAACCCCAACCAC
The DNA here is from genome assembly GCA_002313205.1 of Laupala kohalensis. NCBI lineage: Eukaryota > Metazoa > Arthropoda > Insecta > Orthoptera > Trigonidiidae > Laupala > Laupala kohalensis. The sequence goes on along the minus strand of NNCF01129781.1, from coordinate 79,044 downwards.
ATGGTTGTATCACGATTATACTTGACCTCACAAGTTATGGTTATTTTACGATTGAGGCAATACTTAACACGGCAAAGCAAATGCTAAGTAAAAGCTATCGTTGACGTAACCAAACGTGCTATCTGGGGTGTACCTCTCATAACTCCTCCAAAATGTCCTCCATAGTACGTGGAATACTCAGTCAGTTTTCTGTTCACGATTTCAAGTCAAACCGTCGTTTTGACGAGTTATCAAGGAACTACATACTTACACAAAAACACTCACCAATCGGGACCCAGTAATTATCGTTGGTGAGCGGAATTATAAACTTGTGAGGTCAATTAAATCCTTCTAAACATTGGCGAAAACTAAAACATGCCTCTTAACACACTGAGATAGTACTCTCTAGCCCTACTGCGGGTAGAGACGGATGTTTCACGCGTAGGTTCTCTAAGCTCCACTCTAGGGATGGAAGTCCCATTAATACTATTGTTATTATTACTCTCAAATTTAAAGTTATTTTAATAGTTCCCATTTATAATCAATATTTCCAGAATTATATAAGAATTTGATAATTATAAGTCTTAGTTAAATAAATTCTTGTATTCTATTAATAGAATTTTTTGTAATACGTAGGGTCTAGCTAACTAACTTTATTCTTGTCTTTTAGAGGGTGGTTGAAATGATAAATCTGACCAGCTGCCTTAGAACCCTGGATAGGAATTGATGGGATTGTCCCTTGCTTGTTTCCGGAGAAAAAATTAGTTTATTGTCCTCCACGTGGTCATACGCAGTTTGTAAATATTTTTTTTGACAACACATTTATTATTCTTATGTAATATTACATTACACATCCGAACCACGAAATAAACAACGCAAATATCTCTCATGTGGAAGGAACATTTTTTATTTATTTGCAATCACACCTTGTTGCACCCTGTATGGATTATTCCTTGAACCAGTGATTCCCGAATGAGCGCCGCCGCGCACGTTTGACGCAAAATAATGCCAGGAGCGCTGTGGCGCGGCACACGACGGAATCAATTCATATTTAATGTACATTTTTTCTAAGAATAAAGCCACTTAAACAAACTCTTTTTTACCAGATTTTATTTAACCACTTGCGTATGTATGTTGTCCTTCCGCTTCAAAATTTATTGATATTGATTGATCGGTCACTAGCATGGTTCCAATCGAGCTGAAATTTGCATGGTTCCAATCGACCTGGTTTGTACGACAACCGATGATTAGCGTACCATTGAGCTTATCTGATGGTGGAAATGTGAGATGGGAGTTGATTCTCTTTTAAGATATTACATGGTAGGACAGCCGAGTTTGTGCTCCTTTGTTAACATCACTGAACATGTGAACAGACAAAATGCATAACATAAAATATTAACAGTCACATACAAGTTCAAGATTAGTTTTGAATAGTTAAACAAAAATACTCATACTTACTAAGTAAAAAAATGAAATAAGTTAATATTTAAAAAATATTACACTTTATAAAAATAAAAAAGCAATTTTACTGTAAAGTTCTACAAATGGTAGTGGCGTAAAAAAGTCCCCGCGGTGTGTGGGAGGGGGTCAAACTTACGGATTTCCAAACAGTCTTTTACTTCTACTGGAATATATTATAAATATAAAAAATTATAAACAAATATGTTAAACACATGGAATATTTTCAAAAATAATAGAGACGCTTCGGTTCTCTATTTGCTTCGGATCTAAATTAACATTTTTGTATCCGATTTGACGAATGTGTTACTCAGTTGGGTCAACGCACCAAATATGTCCATCTTGTTTCACCCATCAAAAAGAGAAATATTAGTTTTAGATATTTAAGTTAACAACTTTTCATACAAAACTCAATATAATATTTTGATTAGTTTGTAACATATAGTAAAAATTGCAGAAATTCGAAGACTCACATTTTTTTCATTGTTTAACTCTTTAAAATCGAAAATTCAAAATATTCTTTCTTAGTGAGTCTACAATACGAATGCAATATCCTGTCAATAGTTTCCTCTCTGCATTGGTAAATGAGAGAGAATGAGGCAATCAGTAAGTCAGTCAGCCGCTCATCCACAACAACGTCTCTCATATAGTTAATAGAAAGTAAAAATTGTTAATATCCTGTAGATATTATAACAGGCAGCTAACTATTTTTTCTTATTTTTGGGGAGCGCAAGTCTTAATTTTGTCTCGGAGCGTAGAAATGTTGAATCCGCCTTTGCCTTAGGACCCTCGACCGACATCGATAGCATAATCCCTGGCTTGCTGGAGGAGAGTAAATTAGTTTATTATCCTCCACGTGATCACACATTATTAATTGCTTTTTGACATAAAAGGTTTATTTATTTTATTTGTAGTACAGAATGCTTATAATATTTTCCAGACATCAACTCAAGGTTGTTTGTAAATCTTATTTTTAAGAAGGGTCTATTTCTACATTGAATGTCATACAGTGAAAAAGTTCCCCTCTCTGAAAAACTTAATGTCACAATTGAAATTTCCATATGGCATCTCCTGAAATCGTTTCAACTTAATGCAGGATTTAAAATTAGTGAAGTTCTTTTTACCCTGAAACAAAACCAGGAAATGTAAAAAAAAAAATCACGACATTGAAAGCACACATTTTTCTTACACAGTATTTAAGTTTGAGAAAAATAAGTTAACATATTTCTTTGATCAATTGAATATCAAGTAATATGTAATATAATGTTTACTTTTAAAAATAATTACTTGTTATTACAAAGATGGAAAGTTTCTGATGATAGTTTTAAAAATATTTAATTTTCAGACCTACGACAAAATAAAACCATAGAATTAGATTATATATTTGATTTGAATAAAATTAACTAATGTTTTCTGGAGTAAATGTATTAACTGAACACATCACAACCACTGAAAGTCTTCCCATCATTGTGTTCAAAATGCAAATTATTTGAAGAAATTTGAGGTACGAAATTATAAAATAATTCATTATAGATACTAGCTGACACAGACCATCTTCGTGCGAGAGTTTCTGTTATTGTGACTAGGTTTACTCTTGGTTTCAATGGCTAGCATAAAACTAGCACATCTACATACACAAATCATGCAAATTCGAAGAATAACACATTTCACCCTAAATCACCCATTATAATTGAATTTCCGAACATCAGTTCTAAGTGAGTTATTTCAATGCGTAAACGTAACTTAGTTTATTAACCCCCACGTGTTCATCCGCAGTTTGCAGCTGTTTTTTTTAAATAAAGTATGTTTACTTATTTATTCATTCCGTTAAAATTTCGAGTTGCGTTTTAAATATTTTTCTCTCTAGATGGTTGAGTCACTCACTTAAAGAAATGATTAATCATGTTACGTCGAATGAAAATGGTAGACGGGACCGGGATTCGAACCCGGGACCTTGAGCTCTACGCGCTCATGCGCTTACCGACTGCGCCATCCCGTTCGCTTCTCGGGTCCGTCTATCATTCTCATTCAACTTGTGAAACCCAAAGACCTCTGAGGTGGTCTCGTAGAGACTAGATTCCTCATCTGAGGCGACTCCCATAGGAAGTACTTTATTTGGGTAGCATTTTCCATTTCTGGTTCACAAA
>NNCF01129781.1:26620-72913 GCA_002313205.1 Laupala kohalensis | reverse complement strand
ATCTTATACAGGTTCTCTAGGCTTTGTCTAGGGGTGTGTTTATTGTAACAATAAATCGTGAATTTAGTGTTATTTCAATTCTTATGATTTTTCAACACTACACTCAGAATAATCGATAATAATTTGTACATGTAAAATAAATTTTTTGCGTTAAAATACAGACATATTGATNAGGAACTTTTGCTGAAATTTTTGAATCCGCCTCTGCCTTAGGGCCCTTGATCGGAATTGATGGGATGGTCCCTTGCTTGCTTCCGGAGAGTAAATTAGTTTATTGTCCTCCACGTGGTCATACGCAGTTTGTACTGTTTTTTAACAATAAATATATTATTATTATTATTTATATATCCAATAATGATGAAATTTTGCATGGAGGTAGTTTAGATGTCCAGGATGAACATGGACTAACTTTCATTTTTATTTTTTAATAAAAAAGATAAGAAAGATAGAAATGGTTTTTGACAATAAATGTTGATAAAATCAGGAAAAAAGAGTTATATTTGCGTACGCTGTCTAAGCGGTTAGAGATAGGTGACAAAAAGTCAGTATCCTTATAAATGTTTAATTAATTTCAGTGTATTAAACCAGTTTGACTCAATTCGTTTTAATAGCTCATATGATTTTATAAATTAATCTGTACAGGTATACATATTCAAACAGATAACCAAGAATTAAAATTAATTTTGTTTTAGTGGAAACGCTTATATGCTTCGTGTATAAAACTTTCAGTATTATAATTACATATACTCATAACTTACAGCGTAAAGGGGACATGATCCGTTGAAACCGCTGCTTTCAGATATTTTCTCTATAATCTCTGGAATTACCATCTTGCCCATTTTGCAAAATGTAATAACATTCAATGCATACGCAGGAGCCCAACCACTTTCTCCTTTTTTGAAGACTTCAAGTTCAAACTGAAAAAAAAATAAAATAACAAGACTACCAAATTGATTAACACTTTTGGGTCATAGCTGGAAGTTTTCTGGACTTACTGGATAAGACATCTATATATTAATGTTACAATTATATTAGATTAGATTGCAATGTGGATGAGCCCGCCCAATGACAGAGCCCGGCGAGTAGGTCTAAAACGTCCTTTTTACCCCTTAGTACTGTTAGGTTTACTCCAACCCAAGGGCCTCGCTGAAAGACACCAAGGAGTGGATTTTAGCCCTCTTGGGGCGCTTTCCACTTGGCGCCTGCAAAGTCCACGCCGTGTCTATTCCACTTGATGTAGTGACCGTTGTTGTCACTGCTATCGCTAGTTCAAGTGGAACGCTCTATGAGTGTTGGCACAGTGTGAGATACGATGAAAATAACTAAAAATTAGTATTTGAGTTTGGATAGTTTCTAAAGTTAAAACTGCTATTTATTGATATTATCACTGTGTTAATGTTCGACATTTTACGCTTTAAATGTAAATGTAACTTAAGAAACTAAGGTTATGTTTGAGAAAAAAATACATTTCTCCAGATATTTCGATTTCAACATACGTAACCGTATCATAGTTGTCAAAAGATAGAATTGCCGAAGTCATTTCAAATTAAAACCATTTTGGCGGGATAAACTCTCCAATGACAGCGTCGACNTGAAGCGGTCGCGAGCAATAACGTCATCCGTGACGTTACCAACACGACCACTTAGTGGACCAGCAATTTGTGCGCGTCGCGATCGCCAAGTGGAACGCGCCCCTGATATCCTCTAGGTTCGGGAAAAATAATCCGAGGTAGCTGTATCTAATTTGGGCGAAAGCTACGCACAAACAGAGGACATGCGCGGAGGTCTCCTCCATGCCGCATCTCCTACATATTGGATTCTGACTGATCCCCATAATATGTAAATTTCTCCGTAGGGTATTATGGCACAGTAGAAGTCCTACAACTTTCCTCATACTACTCCTACCTAAGTTTAGTAGGACCTTCTCATATTCATGATTAAGTCCAACAATTAATTTGAGGGTCTGTCTGTCTCTATTCTGTAGCTCCCAGATGGTGAGGTACTACTGATGTGTCCAAATGACAATCTCTATCCTCACCTTTCGTGGAGATACTCCAACGAAGGGTTCTGGACCAACAAAGTGTCTCGTAGATCCCCGCTTTGCCACAATGTAACTCTAAATAAATGTTAACAAATGGATTCACTATTCTCCAACAATATTAGATATTTAATAGATTTCCCTTCATACATTCGGTCTCTCTTCTGCCACGTTTCGACTCCTCCGAAACAATCTGCCAGTCACGTGGCCGCATATTCAAAGTACAGAGCGTTTCTTATCTTCTTTGTAATTAAACTTACTGGCCAAACCCGATTTCAGGACAAACTAGTTTGTACTAGGACAAACTAGTTTGTCTTGCAGTGTCACGATCAAATGGTCTGAACTACATTTTATCATTACAAACTAATTTATCATGAGCGTATTAGGAAAATCTAGTTTATCATGGCTCACTTTTAGAATATATTATTTCATCTTGTTTATGTTTAAGATAAAGTAGTATTTCCTAGTTTTTAAGATGATCTGGTTATTTATATTAAAATTCATATATTCACAAGAAAAGTCATGTTCTGATCAATCATTCTTTGTCCGAAAACCTAAAAAAGACGAGCAAAAAATGAAATCAACCTGCAATAAGTCGCATCTGCTAGCTAGATTAGGAGACAACGTTATCATACCAATGTGCAAAGTGGACAAGTTCAAGGTTTACTTAATAAATGTTACGGGAGTCATTATTATTATCATTCCAGGTGGTCTCTGCAAAACTAATTTCTTTTTGTTTTCGAAGGTAGGTAGGTAATTAACTTGTAATATTTCATGTATTCTCCCACTTAACTGCTCATCTAGCTTACCTGCCTTAAAAGGTATCTTACAAATTCATTTATTTATTTATTAAACCAGAAAATTTTACAAAGTAAAATCCTACAGAGGTAAATTAATTATCTGTACGCAGATCTGGAACAAAAAAACTAACATACTAGAAATTACTCACTAGAACATACTTACTAAAAGGAAAAACACACTAACAGTAATCCAATATTGTTTCTCGTGTAATCATTAACTATTGTGTCGTTGAAGATTTATAGCTAGTTTTTACAGACAAAAGCAGTGTTTTAACAATTAAACTTGTAACAGAAACGCACAAATATTATATATAATTATCTAAACATTGGTCCTAATCCATTTCTGTTAATTTTTTCTTTATAGTTAATCTCTTATAAGTTAAAATGTTTAGATTGTTTCGAAATCTTAAAAACATTTTCAAAATTTTTCCTTCCTTTTTTTTGTCATTTTTTCGGACGAGGGCGATGTTTACAGAATTGGAGATGATATCAACCATGTGAATGGTTGTAAGCACATGTAAGCCATGGTCCTACAGGTAAAAAACTACACTGGTATACAGGATCGGCAAAATAAAACTAGCCCGGACAAGAATTGTAATCCTGACACGGAATTGACTCTTGTTAATGAACAGAAGAACTGCCCTTTACAAATAAAGCTGGAAATGGTCACTGGTGACGTCGAAGCAGCAAGAGACCACACCTCCTTGACAACCTTGTCCAGAGTGCATGAGGTTTTCAGTGAGGAGAGGTGAGTTTCGAAGAGGAGAGGTAAAGTGTGACGACAGTCAGCAGAGGCAGTGAAATCTCCCGGCCTCCTCGATTGCCTGATCTCTGTTCCAGTGATTTGTAAGGCAAATTGAGTGGTCAGGTGTACTCAAGGCCAAAGATAAAGTCTAGCTGCTGTACGAAAAGTTACCAAATTCGAGAGAACTGCCAACCTACTCAACTGATCCCTCCTACGTCATACATTGCTCAACTTAGTGATATTTTCATCTTATACATTGTATTCACTACCACTAAACTTGACAAAATACCTCTAGGAGAGCCTATCCTTAAAATATTCTTTTTTTTCCTTTGTAGAGTGACACAAAATTAATATTCCTGTTAATAATTTACATTGCATAAATTATCCAAGAAATCGTAATTTTTTAATCTACTTTCAACGAAATTCATTTTACGGTAGTCTCTGTGTTGTTTCCATAGTGTTGGTACACCCGTAAGATAGTGTATGTGCTACCAAACGATGATTTTAAAATCAAACGACAATCTGAGGCAGTCCAAGTCATAACGAGAGTCGGGTTTTTGTTGTAAAATATTGGTGGTGGCAGTCCTGAAACACCACTCGAGTTCGCTATCTTTGTTCTTTTGGTGTCCAAACTCTCGATAACTTGAGAATACTTAAGGTTCTGGCAACGGCGACCATGTCAGTTAACAAAGAGAGAACGAACGAATGAAGAACGATTCTTTCCTTGGGATGAATTTCTATGAATCGAAATGAGAGCTAGCAACAACATGGACAACTATAAGTCACGTGATTGCAATCAGGTCCTATCGATGCTCTTCTTAGTTGGGTAAACGGTCCTCAAAGGTTGTCAAAACTTTATATATCTATGGCCTTAGATGTGCTCAACTAATAATCACACACTTGAAGGGCTACAGCAGAACACTGAAAACGCTATCGCTCCTATCCCTCAAGCAGCCTACATAAAATAAGGATATTGTCAACAAAACTTGGCAGAGAGTTTCCCTCTCAATATTATCTGAATATGTGAATACATATAATAATAATTTGATTTAATTTATAGTAATTTTCAATAGGATATAAATTAGTTATTTACAAAAAAGTTAATTTTCAGCTTGCTTTCTCCTTATTATCTCTTTTCATACACTACAGAGAATTAAATTTATCTCAAAGTAAGCTGTTATTTTATGAAACTGTTGTTTCTCATCTCTATATACTAAAATTTATTGCTTAAACAATTCAAAAAATAAACATAATGAGGATTTTCAAATTACCTGCACATCATCATCAAGATGATACTTTGACCAGCATGTTCCCTTGAGTATATTTTCAACGCCTTTCTGCAGTGATACTGTGGAAGTGATCATATCTTTTTCTTCAAACCCCTCACATACTCCAATGGAGTTTATACTGATACATTCATATGGACCCTGTATTATTCTAGAAACGTAAGTACAGACAAGCAACAATAACACAATTTTCAAAAATAAACATTTTTGTTTAAATTACTAAATCTTCATGAAGTGCGAATAACTTTTTTTTTAACTTTGCCTGACATCAATTTATTGTTTTAGGAGTATTTTATCTAAACATTTTCAAAATCAATAAGATGTAATTTCGGAATGGAATATTGAAAAATTTAGAACTTATGTTTTAAATCTAAAATGAAAGTATGTATATGGAAAACGTAACGAATTTTAGGGCCTGCCACTATAGGATGAACTCTAAACAATCAGTCTTACGGGCATATAATGGTTAATTTGTGTAATTTTTACTGCACACCTAAACTCAACTTTCGCATATAAGGTACTTGGTGTAATGCAACAAAAATATGATAAAATACGGAATAAAAAACTCCATGAAGATGGAAATGATAAAAAATATATTAAGTTGGTTTCTTCAGTTGGTCGATGTTTTTCGCTCTATACAAAGAATTACACTGAATTGATAAGGTACTACATCGGCAGTCAGACCACTAAAACCAATTAAAATACAGACACGTTTTCGGCTCTTTTTGTAATGAAGATAGGACAAAAAAACTCTCAATATTTACACCACATCAGCCGTAAACTTTCTATTTTAAAATCTCCCTATTGTTGTACGTTGTAATTTAACACGAACAATCGGAGGTCGAAACAGTAAACTTCTTGATTCGTCGTTTCTTCTCTTTTGTCTGCACCTCTCGATGAATCAGTTTAATCTTGTCATAATTCTCTGTCACGTCACTTATCAATATTGTACATACATACAAAATAAAACGTCACACAAATTAATAAGCTTCATCGCTATCAATGATTCTTCTGCTTGTATCGAATCTGTAATACTTTGAATGTCTCTGGCATGGAAATCGCGAAAAGAAATCAATGAAAATCTTTAAAATTTCAAAGGACTCTTCTTAAGGGTTATTACAACAAAAAAGAAAAGTATGATTAATATTGATAAATTAAAAGAGCAGAAAAACAATTAAAATTGATTGCTAATCAATAGATGTGAATCTTCTCTCGCAGAACAGTTGACCTTGGAGCTTACTAATGGGTCCACCAGAGTTCAATTGCGCTACGTGATGCGGACAATCCACGGAGACCGAATCGTACAAACAAAATTATACAAGGGTTATGAAGAACACTGTATTCAAGTGCATAGCCTAAATGAAGTGAAAATAAGGAACACAATAGTCTTAACTATATGCTGTTTATAAAACAATCTGTGTGAGTGCATTTTCCTTCTGCATGGGTTATAAAATAGTGCGTAAGTACGACAAATTAGCACACAATACTGAAAACTGTGTGCACATTAATAGGTATTTTTCGTGGTATTTAATTTAATAACACGAAAGTGGTGCAATGTGGAAATTAACAAATGAATTTAAAATATTCTATAAGAACGCCGGGTAAAACGAGCTAACAAATCCAGACTTGTTGACAAATGTTTTAATACCCACTGTATGGTAAAATATGTCAATATTCAGGACCAATTTTTGTTTAAAGATTGATGAAATGTTTTTATTTATATAATTTATTTGTGAAGTGTTTTAAAATTGTTAATACCCTGTAATTATTGTTTTAAGTTTCTCTTCAAATCCTGGACAACGACGGTACATACATACATACCTGAATTTCAGCAACACTTACCGTTCAATAATAAATTTTATATATAAACAATTCTTGTCATCACTGATTTCGCGAGACAAACTATAAAAATACACTTTTAAACAAATATTCAAGAAATATTGTCACGGCATTAATTTTAAATCTTTTCTCGAGCAATTGAGGTATGTAAGTGGTAAATGTGCGAAGTGCCAAAAACAAAACCTTCTACTCGACGACAGAGCTGCGGTAATCGGTCTTAGTTCTGTCTGTTGATAGTTGAATTCCTACAACGGTCGATAGATAGCTCGGGCGTATACATCGTCGCTCATGCTAACAGACATAATGCAATAACAGTCGGGGAATATATTTGTCGTAGTGTCAGGCATAATGATGATGGTTATCAGGCATGACACATACAAGTTTTGTACTATCTGTGGCACTTAGAGCGCTTTTCTTTTAATCTCTNTGCAATAACAGTCGGGGAATATATTTGTCGTAGTGTCAGGCATAATGATGATGGTTATCAGGCATGACACATACAAGTTTTGTACTATATCTATATCTGTGGCACTTAGAGCGCTTTCTTTTAATCTCTCATGACATTTCGAACATTCTCAATATTTTAACTATTTGACGCATACAGTGGTTCGAACAGAACATGTATTTCGGTAAAGAACGTTTGTGTAAAATTTTATTTTTCAAAAGTACCCTTAGTTGCCTTATCAAACAATAATCTATGGCCATTTATCCAAATCTATGGTGATTTTTTAAATTAACTATTGCGTTTTATCAGTTTTTTTTATTCTTATAAAATATGTTTTTGACACTTAAAACGTTCTCCAGTTACATGTCTTAATAGTAAACAACTAAACTTTAAATACTATAACAGTTTATATTGATTGTTATGTAGTGATAAATTGTTAAAATGATTTATTTCATTGATAATCAGCAGTTTGATTTTTGAGCTCACTATGCCTCTCCTCTTTCTATTTAGATATTGCGATAACACAAATTTTAATTATTCGGTATTGCAATGATTATTTGAAAAGGCATAATTATGCCTTTGTCTCACGAAACCTGTTGTGAATGGAATTATTTACACTGAACACAATTTATTAATAAAACGTAGCTAATTGAAAAATGTATTATATAATGCAACATAATTATTTGTGCAACTGTGTTGTCAACTGTATTTTAATGTTGAAACATCTATGGAAGTTGTGAAATCATGAAGTTAAATTAATAATGATTTACAAAATTTAAAAACATTTTTTAAAGTTTACTTGAAAAAGTATTTTTAATTGTTTTATAGTTTTTTACATAATAATGTGCATATTTTAGCCAATTTTCCGTTTGAGGTTGTGTTTTAATTAAACTTTTTTTTGTGAGGTTTTGCGGCTCTTCGACATCAAAGGTCATTGGAGCCTTAAAATCTTGTACAGGTAGGGAAACTGAAGTTACGCACTACTCTCCCCGCGAGCGGGACTCGCCGAATGACTCAACCATGCCCACTAAAAACCCTCCTGAATTACAACATACCAAAACATATCTCAAAACATACATCAAAAAATTGAGGACTAAAAATAAAGGGTAGGACAAAAAATGAGAGGGGGGACAAAAAATTAGGGGTAGGACAAAAAATGAGGGGTAGGACAAAAATGAGGAAAATGAAATATACCCTAGCCCTAATAGCGTCGGGATCGAAAAGAACAAGAGGTGACCAAGGAAAGTCAGGAAAGAGAAAGGAACGAGCCTAACACAAGTAAGTGGAAGTAATGCCAGACTCAGCTCGGGCCCCGTGTTTGCCAAACACGTACTTACTAGATGTAAGTCCCCTGGCGGGAATTAAACTTGTAAATAAATGAATCAATTATTCTTTAAATAACTAGTTTTTGAGTAAACTTTGATATTAATTTTCGTAAGTAATTAATAAGTAAATTATTACGAACAACATAATCAATTTTCTTTTCGGATTTTATAGAGTGGATGCATTTATCTTAGTTTTTTAGTTGAATCCTTGCATTTTTGAACAGGATTCAGTAACTGGTATATATTGGGGTAGTTAATTAGTATTAAATTGTTGTTATTTTGAGTACTGCGTTATAATGGCTCTTCCGTCTTTATAGAGCTACATTTAAATCATTTTGCGTTAAACCTTTTGAAGAGCTGTAGTACATTTTTCATCAGAATACTATCTTATATTGATTCATAAAATACTATCTTAAATTGATGTCGCAAACACTTCGTTGTTGGGTACTTCAGTTAGTATAGATTTTATCTTGTAAACTTCACCTTTTCTGTAGTGAGTAATATGTTCAAAATTTTATACATTTTACGTCAGTTTCATAAGTTAATAAAACTTACCATTGAATCACCATGTACTGCCCACATAAAATGTAATTCTCGACAAATAAAACCAGTAACTAGCACAATCCGCAATGAGATGTTTTCGTCCTGGTACCTTTGACCAAATGTAAGTATGCGGGGAAAAGTATTAGCGTAAATTCGCATAAAAAGGAGATTCAAGATAAAATGAATAACGTTAGTTACGACATAAAAATTACTGCACATCGTGCATGGTAACAGGTCAGGATAATGTATTTCCACCAATATCATTCGTGATTATTTCATATGTCTGATACACATCTTTCAGATTTGGAATAGTGACTTCATAATCAGATGCACGCACAGTATACAAATCTATTGTTAAGTGAATGATATGAAAATTCTATAAGAAAGCTTTTTAGATAAAGAGAGAAATACCATCCAGTTTACTTCCGGAAAACGGACGGTTGGTTATGTAATGAAAAACTGTATTGACTGTCCTCTGTAAATTGAAGATTGTTTATAAAAATTTTCACTTCCTTATTCATCTAGTCCTGATTAAATATTCCTCGAGACATTTTCACTGCTACTTAATCGTGTTCGATAAATCAATAAATAAAAATGAATAAATAAATTTATTATCAAAAAACCGTTACAAACTGCGGAATACCGAGTGGATGACAATAAACTAATTTACTCTCCGGAAGCAAGCAAGGGACCATCGCATTTATTCCGATGTAGGGCCCAATGGCAGAAGTTGATTTAACAATCATAACACTCCTAAGTTTACAAAAAAACATTTAGTTCATTTCGTGTTATAATAACAGGATACCAAACAAATTTGTATTAATGAAACACAAAAAACAAGTTATTTCATGTAGAATATATGGGCAAAAGAATTTCGACTATTTTCTGCAAGAGAATATTCCTCCAGAAATATCAAATATATGGTCAATATGCAAGCAAATATCAATTGAAAAAAATATAATGTTCAGTCAAACTCCAATTATCCAAACTCACATCGAACACTAAGAATGGATCGAAGAATGAAAAAAATGGAGACTTAGATCTTCGTTGTTAGTATTGATACTACTAACGTATTCTCCCTCTTACAGATGATTTCAACGATTTGGAAGAACGGCATAGTGCTGTCATCTGTGATCCGAGTTCGCAGCATTAGCCTGAATAGAAAATATCGAATGCATTGCACTGTTGACCGGTTTCGCGAAACGAGAGTTTCGTAACCTAGAACTCTTCAAACAACGACCGTGCGCCAGGTCCAGCCAGCGAAGAATACACGTCCAGCCTGCAGCTATTTGATGAACATTTGAAATCTTATGTGCTGACATGGGCATCAATGTTCAAATCAGAATGAACACATTTCGTTGGTCTAGAGCAACTTCCAAATACATCTCTTCCCTCTCACAATGCTATCTCTATTCATTGTTCACCATCCTCTTATCTAAATTCTTCGTCCCTATCTTCATCCCATATCGCCTCCTACTCATCCAGTTTCATCTTCCTCCATCTCCCTGTTCCTCTCCTCTCTCACATCTGTTTCACCTCTATTTATTAAGCTAAGTACCCTCGGCTTTGCTCGCGTGAATTTCGTAATGTGTCTTCAACTTTATTCTTTCTCACAATCCCATTTAAATCCAATGAGAATGTTACCCGTGAATATTGGTATTAGAGTGTAAGTTAGTACTGATAGTATTCGGCACTGTAATCTGTCAAATTCGATAATATTTTTATGGTATTCCCTTTCTTAGGGGTGGTTGGGGATATAGGTTTTAATTGTGGATTTTGGATCTTCGAGAATGTCACTACTAATTTCAGCGGCCCCAAAAACTATATACTCAACAGTAAAATCAGTCACTTTGGTCTATTTTTACATTTCAACCCCTTCCCACTCCTTTCCCAAACGAAGTGATGGTGGAGTTAAGCGGCATTGAGAGTGCAACTCTGCTCTTCTGCGTCTTAAAAAAATGATGTATTCAATTCCAATAACGATGATTTTATTATTTTTACTTGTCCTCCGTTCCCACCCCTACCCTCCAATGTGGATTAATTGTGAACTTAGAAAAGCATCGAGGATGTCTTTATCCATCTCAAAGGCACCGAAAACTATGGTTTTACGAATCGAATATCACATTTTCCCATTATTTTTACATGTCACACTTTTCCCACCCTAGGGTTGATATGTCACCTCTACAAAGCTTGTAGTTACATAGTCATCAATGTATCAAGCTCCATTGAAATTGTTTCAGTGTTATGTTGTCATACACTAATGAAACATTTAACGCCCCCCCCACCACTCGCTCTCTCTCTCTTAGGAGTGGATTTTCGTAAAATCCCTTTTCATATGATGTCTACACCATAAAAGTAAGCTACCTAAAAAATGTCAAGTTTTTGGGCATTTAGTATCTGAATTTCGCTTTTATATATATAAAACGGCTAACTGGTTCTAATTAATTAAGTAAATGTGTTCATAGTTCTTTAAATAAGTGAATACCACATACTGGGGTTCCTTAATCCAAGGAAAACGTATAAAATAAATTGACTTTATCTTTTAATTACACAAATACGTTTTGATTAAATATTGCATGCTACACAGCCCCCAAAAATCACACGTCATTTCCCAAATTACCATAATAACACATCCCTTTACAAAATAACCCTTTATTTGATTTCACTTCATCTCCAAAACAAACAAATATTATTTGAATTTCAAAAAGAACAAGACAATTAGTACCGCTCATCTTTTAATGCCCAACGTATTCAACACTGGTAACAAGAGTTCCGAGCGTGGGTTTTCATTAATCACCTCGAAGCACATTATCTTCTCGCTTGCAGCTTAAATGTTAAAGGTGGACGCAGCCAACCTAGAGAATACCTTTGACAGATGACAAATCAGTTTTTTGTTGTGGTAGAAGTTGCAAGGGCCCAGACGGCATTAGAGCTCGAACATTGGCCCTTTTCTCCTCACAGCTGGTCGCTCGCTCCACCGGTGCGAGGCATACTGCGTCAGCGCTCCATTCAGGAATTCAGGTCCCTCCTCGGAATTGTAGCGTCTCGACATTGCCACGAACGAAGTTGCGCGTCGCGCTTTCAATTAGTTTTCGAATATTTCCAAACGGAAGAAGTTTCATCAACTTCAATGAGCTTCAAGTTGCCACCTCATGGCAAAATTCCAAAGTTCACTCGGAAAAATCTTCCAAGAAATAACCGAAAAGTTCCAATGGAATTATGCACTGTCTCGAAATGCTCGGAGCGAATAACAAGAATGGCTCTCCGAACGAATGTCTCAGAATACTCAAATCAGAATGTCTCTCAGGAATGAAAGTCTCCAAACGAATGAATGTTCACTAGCAACCTCATAAGATTGATTATTTATTGGTAATTAATCAAATCTTACTATATATGTATTGCTAGTCTCCCACGAGAGCCTCCCCAGGTGGCGGATAGTGGAATGCTCACCTGATATGGAGGGTACTGAAGTAATTAAGTACCCGGGGCGGACCAAAACTATCAACCAAAACACATGAAGCGTCTGCAATGGAGACCACCGGTTACTTGGTCAGGGTCTGTTCACCCAGTGGGTGCGGCTGCCTTTCTTGCTCCAGGAACTAAGAATCACTGGTTCTAATCATTCAGTGGAAACACTGAACAAATCATCTTGATTACAAGCTACCATGATTGGTGATAGTAAATACAGAAATACTCCTGGTAGTAACCAATCTTTCCATCGACAGGTGGCAACCGGGCATTCGGATTCTGGGGAACCTGGGCAATCACGATCTCAGAGAAAATCGGAGTTCTCTGGCAAACTTCGAACTAAGACTCCCTTATACATTGGCACCTTCAACATTAATACTTTAATTCAGCCTGGAAAACTACACAATTTAGTGAAAGAATTAGACCGACAAAAATGGATCTCCAAGAAAGTAGATTCACCGATGAAGACACAATTGACTATGTAAGTTACCGTATCTTCATAATTAAAACAGATAAGCGAGTCGCCAACGGCGCTCCACAACTGAGCATGGCCTTTATTATAAACAAAAATATAATTAATTCAATCAGAGAAGTTTCTGCCATAAATAACCGCCTCATGACCATGCGTATTTAGTGTGCTAACAAGAAGTATACCCAGATTAATGCCCACGCGCTCATTAATGCAGATAACAAAAAACCACAAAAAAAGAAAGATTCGGGACAAAATTTGAAAATTTTATGGAAAAAATCCCCCAAAAGGACACCAAAATTTTGCTGAGAGTTTTGAATGCACAAATTGGCAAAGAAAAAGCACACCAGAAAACTGTAGGCAAGTATCTAGCCTACAAGTTTACCAATAAAAACGTATTGAGACGTCAGGGAAAAGATGAAGAGGTATCAAAATTTTTAATATTATTTTTGTATCTTCTTGGTTTTTGGATAAACAGTGTGGTTCATAAAAAGAACCTAAAACGTTTAGATTTTGATTTTATCTGCAATTCCAGAATTAATGATAAATTTATTACATTTTTGGGAAATTTTGATACATTTATGGGGATTTTTTCAGCCAAAAACCATATGATCAACTTTTAAACAATTTCTTGGTTAGGTTAAAGGATTTTCTTAATCGAGAGGCTAATTTCAGTAGCTAATTCTTGTTCAAAAGTAAGAAGAAGAAATTAAAAACCAAAATAAACTATTTTTAAGGGTTGGGAACACTGTAAAACGAGTGGGGTATAAAAAATATAATGACTGACAATATTTTATGGGTATCTATATAGAAATGAAGAAACAAAGTAATTTGGTTCGGGGGCATCTTTTGGTGCCTTATCTTGGGGTACCCTTTATGATCTCTTTTTTTCGGACAAGAAACTCACAAGAGTTTAATAGCGACATATCTCATTCTTACCGACTGTATAATACAGGCAAACTAAACTCTGGGATCCCCGGATCTTTGTTCAACCTTGTTTATTACTTTATCTTTAGTAGTGGATTTTCCCCTTACTTAACGGCGTGTCCTTTTTTCTCGTGCGAGGTTACTCAGCCTTGCGCGGAGTATATACGACCCCATCCTGAGCAAGTGCTCCTTTATTGAAATAAAACAATTGTAAATATTGGAGGACTTTCCTCTGATTAACGGAGTCTCTTTCCTTCCTGCTGTCACGTCACTTGGCGTTGCGATGTTTGTTCAGCGTATTCGCTGTATTCGGCAAAATGTTTGACGAATTCATTTATATCACAAACATGCCATCCACACTTGGACTGAACAAGCAAATGAGGCAATAATGCCAATACGTTTGCTTATACCAATGTTGAACGGAATATATTTTATATTCTTCAAAAAATATTTATATCGTTTCGTTATTCCAGCCCTCATAGAAGAAATTATAGAATAAAAATGTCAAAGTATAGGCTAAAGAACCAGGATATTAACAAGTCTCAACCGTGCTTGCTCATCAATGCGAAATGCGATTAACCAAGTTTGGAAGGTTCACACAACTTTTTGTCATATTTGAGTCATTTGATGTGCGACTAAAAACCGACGAGAACGAATAAGCGTGTTCGCGAAGTCGATGTCGACCATTTGCATGCTTTCTTATCGACCTTTCTGACGATATTCATTTTTATTAAAACTTAATGGCCTTACCTTGTTTCATCACAGGTGTACATCTTACGTTCTTTTTCCCGACGTCCTTCTTCAGGCATCCGCCAGCGCCAGTATTCGATACAGGGTCCTTTCCCCCTGAAAGAGCGAATGCTACCACTGAACTATTGTAGTATAATGTTTTAATATCTTGTTTTACGTTGTCTAAGAGTTGACATCATAGTATTGGTACCATGAATAGTAAATACGTAGAATAGTAATCCTCTCTAAAATCTTGAAAAATATATCTTTAAATACCAAGAAAATAGTTTTTATGTATCCAAACGTTTCTTTATTTTGAATATTTCTGAAATTTACTCTTATTAAATTAATACATTTGAAAATATCATTATTTAAAATAATAATTAGGTATTCGCTAACATTAACCTTTAGAAATTCAAAACATCTCCAGTGAACGACTGCTCGACGTCAAGAAAACACTGTAAATATTCGTCGTCTAGACTTCAAATTTCGGGCTACGCAACGTCCGGATAGCGTCGTTTAATGAATCATTTAGTCGTTGTAATGAATCATTTTGTTCAAGTAAACTACTATTCATAGTTGCGAATGCCATGGTCGATTTGACTCCGTATAACAAATGCTGAGGCTGCGCCGCCTCAGTCATGAGTCAACGAGCCGAATGTATAGAAGGCAGTGCAGCCGAGTGTCATTTAACTGCAACTACGAATGATATCAGCGGCGAGGAACAAACAACAGTTCTTGTAGCTATGTCGGATATTTGAGCGGGGCTGAGCTGTTGCACGCAAAACATATAAGTTATAGCTGTTAAAGTAACATTCTTCCTCCCAGACAAAACAGTGTTAGCTTCCGCAATGATAGAAAATTGGTCTCGTTCAGACGAAAACTTTTTTAGGGCAGCTACAGCACGAGCTGTGGTACTGTCTGTCCGCTAGACAGTCAACGCGTGAGCTGTCGCAGCTAAATTTAAACTGGGCTATTTAACTTTTTTTTTCGTGAATGGCGATGATGTCCACAGAGACTTCCATAAAATACAAATTTAAGTATGAATAACACTCAATAAAGTTTTCGTTTATGGACCTCACTCCTTCACGTAATCATTTGATCCAAAGTGTGTACACAAAATAACCGAGTTTATTGAGCAATTATTCAGGTTTTATTGGTTTCGGCGGGAACCTACAGGAATTCCACCAGATCAATCTCTCCTGTAAGACCATCTTTACCTTGACAGGCGTGAATTTAAAAGATGACAAAGGAGTGAGACATGATATGACAAAAGAGTAAGGGAACAATAGTACTTAAATATCTGTGTCACGCACATTGAATCTCATGATGTAAAATCACCCAATTCATTTGTATAAATATACTGTGCTAGCAAAAATATTAAAAAATTGAAAAAATCCAAAACTATATTTCCCAATTTTTGCAAAATAACCCACATTCATGATGAAATTTCAGGTTATTCTTCATCCATTCAAGTGATTCAAAGAGGATAAAATCAATTTTTATTTCATGTAGTTTTGCATTTCCAATTATTTGCACAATTGCAGCTTACAGGTTTGTCGAATACAATCTTATACAGTGCTTAACTCGTTTCAGAAGGCTACTATAGTCCACCTGTTTTGGGTTCTATCTCGCATGTTATGTGTAAACAGTTGACAACCTCTCCTTCTCTAGTAGCAACCACATGAGTTTTGAACACCCCATATGGTAAATTTGGAAAGTTCTTCATATAAAAGCAGCTCTTGAAATTTTTGAATTCGTAATTTCCCTGGAATAGAAAGATAATTAGAAGTGCAGTTTATAATATTTCATTTAGTAATTCCATGTATTTTTTTATTTAGTTCATATTATAATAAAAAATTAATAATCATATAAGGTCATAAATGTCATAAGTATGAGCACAATTAAATAACTAAGAAAGAAAATTGAAGAAAAAAATTCTTTTTAATTCCACACCTAAGATACCAGCCTTTGGGAAAGAACACGAGAGAATAATAATCATAATTTACATAATAAATTTCGCCTTAACCTTCAGACTACCAAGCGGGATCAGCTGATATCACAAAGTAAAGTTTTTAATCATTTTTTTGTGAAAACGATACCTGCATATTGAAACTTCTTGTTAATGTCAAATTTATTTATTACGGTATGTCTGTTGTGTTGGTTATCTAATGAGTAAATTAGTTTATTGTCCTCCACGTGGTCATACGCAGTTTGTAGTTTTTTGACAATAAATTTATTTTAATGAGTTTCTTACTAAGAGGATAAAATTAGTTTTAATTCAGCTGTTGACCCCTCATGGTATTTTTGATGAACTTTTTTAAATATTTTCTGTAGATATTTTTTGTTGTAAATATTTTTCGAAATACACTGTTTATAGTTGTATGTACATACTAGTTACGTATTGGTTTCGTTGTTCTTTACAGGGTTTTTTATAGAATAATTTATTCTTGCGATCTAGGATGACCCCGCTTGGCAGTTGATGTTGGTCTCAGAGCATGGTAGTCTGAAGGTTATGATGAAGCAGAAAATAGAAGACAAAAATAAATCTTGGACGAATCTTGAAGTCTTCTCACCAATTTTTCTTGTGTATTCGAGTTAAATAACGTATTCGACAATCTTGAAGAAGGGAAAGTAAATCGTAACGCGGGAAAGATTTACCACAAAAAGTATCGCGAGGATAATGGCAGTTCTTAAGCAATGTTTAAATGAGCAAAACAAAAATATGCGAGCGAAGGTTTCCACCGCCGAAGTCAAACATAGTGGAATAAGACAAGGAATGCCATATGCCAAAACTAGACAACCATATGCCGATATTCAATCTAGTTTGGATAATTTCCTAGGGTTTTTTCAACATCATACAGAGATGGGAAGAAATTTAATTTACGGATCACTAATTGAACGTCCAAAAAACGTTTGATCTAGATCCGTTCAGCAATTGTGGATCACCCTTGAAGGAATTGAGAGATAGACGTGGCAGTGAACCGTGCAGAAAGCATCGCTTAATTCGCAGTCGTACATATCACTTCGAGGAAAAAGACGTCCTTGAGCTACGATTTCATAATAAATCTTTTGGCCTTTATTTTATGACAACACAATTTAAATAGTTTTTAGAAACTTTTATCAGTGTTAAATATCTCGTAACAAG
This sequence comes from Laupala kohalensis, assembly GCA_002313205.1. Lineage (NCBI taxonomy): Eukaryota > Metazoa > Arthropoda > Insecta > Orthoptera > Trigonidiidae > Laupala > Laupala kohalensis. Next base: position 55,151 of record NNCF01129781.1, on the reverse strand, counting down.
ACAAAGTTTCTGACATTTTAATTTTTAATAGGTACGAAGGGGAGAAATGATTCCATATTTGTATCTTTTGAACTAATGACATGATTTATTAGCTTCATCTCATGATTTAATAGAGATATCAAAATGATTTTTTAAATAATTTTGTGTAGATTTTTGCTAAAAGAGTCATCAAAAATCCGATTTCTGGAATTTTAGATATTTTAACTTTTAATAAGTAAAAATACATTATAATGTTTTGTGCGTTGTACTGAATGACTGACACAAAAATAAATTTCTGACTGCGTTGACTAAAAATAGAAAATTGAAATATTGAGAGCATGATGCATTTGTCTTGTAAAAGCTTCCAAACAAAGAATTATACGAAAAGGGCCGTAAGACAGAGGTGGATTCAACATTTCAGCTCATTCCTAAGATAAGAATAAAAATAGTTTGGTACTTGTTATAGAATTAATAGAATACCAACAAACTTGTATTAAATAAACACAAAAAAGTTATTTCAGAAGTACGCATTATTATCAAACTATAGATTATTTGGAAATTATTGTTTGTGAAGTATTAAAATAACACTAAATTGGAGTTTTATTATTTAAATAGGCACTGCCCCTAGGCAAGAACCTTGAGAACCTGTATAAAAATCCGATTCCAGACTAAGGAAAACCGGAGAAAAACCCGAACCAGGATCCCGCATATTATTGATATTTTTACTTATCCTTATTTATACTTACTGCTAGGACGGGACATTCATTGGGTATGTCGGCACTATCCAACATTGCCTTCATTAAATCAGGAGCATTTGTCTGTGCCTGCTCACAAAGATCAGACACGTTGTATTGGTAAAACTGTGCCCAACCACTATTTCCTTTTTTGTATATAGCAATCATAGCCTGCAGACAAATTAACAACAAAGTTGAGCAGTTATAAATCAGTGTTGATAATTATTATAATTTTCAAGAAAAGATAAGTAGTTATCCATGTCATATTCACTCAAATTACTCTTCAGGTTATTAACTCGTATATATTTCTAGGTGAGAAGAAAGAAAGTAAAGAAGTAAATGGAATGAGTAGTTGATGAGTAATGAGCAGTAAATGGAAATTATTTTACTTCCTCATTTAAGTACTATATAGAAATTATTGTAATCGTGAAAAAAATCAAAATGGAAGGGAAAATGCAGTTTCGCACTAAGAAGAGCCAACATGACTCTCCCCGCGTGTGGGACTCGCCGAATGATTCAACCCTACCCACTAAAAACCCTCCTGATTTACAACACACCAAAACATATCTCACAACATACATCAAATGGGGGGGGGCAAAAATGAGGGGGGGACATAACATGAGGGGGGACAAAGAATAAGGGGGACAAAAAATGAGAGGGATGAGGAAAATGAAAGATACACTTGCCTTAATAGAGTCGGGATCGAAAAGAACAAGACGTGACCAAGGAAAGTCAGGAAACAGAAAGCAAGGAGCCTAGCACAAGTAAGTGGAAGTAATGCCAGACTCAGCTCGGGGCCCCGTGTTTGCCAAACACGCACTTACTAGATGTAAGTCCCCTGGGGGGTTGGCATAACGTCCGTCCGTCTGTGCGCAGCGATCTGAGTAAAACAATGAACAAATTTAATTCGCATTTCTTATTTACAAAAGAAGTTACTTGTTGTCGATGCACGTGCTCTAATTTTTTTTTACTTTAAAAGAAAGGTAGGGTACTTCACATGAAAATCAAAGTACTCTTTTGAGTGTTTCTTGAAAACGACTCCAACGATTTTGCTTGAATTTTCTGTATGTTAAGTGCAACTAATATGCAGTTTATCCGCATTAGCGGTTCATCCGCATTGAAAGTTTGGTATAAACGCAGTAAAAAAAATTTTGTCTGCTACACTTTGAAACATTATTTTACTGTTTCAAGAAGCTTGAATTATATTTTACAGTGTAAATGGACCATGCAGACGTAGAATACACTTTTCGTAAACTGAAATGAAAGATATGACAATGATAAAATACATAGCAGGACAGCAAATACACTGCAGATACGAAAATACATCAATTTCTGTCTACAACGAAATTACATTTACTTTTACGGTATTATAGGACTGATACGTTGCAATATAGTTTGAAATAATATTCTGAATATTTATTTTACTTTCAAATTTCAAATAAAAGACAGTAATAAGTTCATATACCGACTTCGAGCATGAACAGAGCACTGGAAGATGACCAAAATATAGAGGACCACGCCAGAAATGACGCTTTCACTATATAATTTTTTCTCTGTGTTCCAGACGGAGAAATGTATATGAGAAATTACGTGCAATGGTTTTGCACCATTAGTTTCCTCTACCACAACACTGCACTTCCCAGAGAGAGAGATATTATAAATAGCGTCTATATCTATACTAATAAAAGTGAATTCTATGGAATGTCTGTTGCATGGAAATCGGGCAAAGTAATCGACGAAGTTATTTAAAATTTCAATAGACTCTTTTTAAATATTATAGCAACTAAAATGCAAAGTATGGTAAATATTAATGAATTGCAAGTGCAGAAAATGAATTCAAATTGGCTGCTATTCAGTAGATGTTAATTTCACTCACATGACTGTTGACTGTGAAACTTGCTAATGTGTCCACGAAAGATTGATTGCATCAACTGAGACGGATAATCTACTGAACGTATCATCAATGTGACCGAATCGTAGAAGCAGTATTATATAACGACTGAGATGAACACGGGTTTTCAAGTAAAATGAAAAGCAAAGGATTCAGCGGTCTTAACTGTTAGCTTTATTTATTTCTGAGAGATGCGTTCCTTCTGCCTAGATTGTAAAATAATTTGTAATAACGTACATATTAGCATACAATACTGAAAAGAGTACGCATTTTCCTTTATGGTATTTAACCTTTGAAATTGACAAAAATGAAAATTTAATATCACAAATGTGGAGAAATATGGAAACTAATATATAAGTTTAGAATCTTATATAAGAATCCCCTGTCTAGATGGAAAAATTATCTAAAAAATCCTCTGACCTGTTGACAGGTGTTCTAACTCCAGAATGTCCAGTAATAACTGTTTTAGTTCTTTTCAAATTCCTGGCAATGTTGTGGTTCTGGTACTTCATGTATAAAAGAGATAATGTGTCTGTTGGCCTCATACCGCAAATATGGATGGGTTAAAAGATTCAAAATTTTGCTCCTTCTTTTTACAGGAGGGGTCCCGGAAATAACAAATTTCGGTTTCAATTTTTTTAAATTAATTTTTAAGCTTTTCTTGATACCCATCACGGAGAGCAGACCCCTGCAACAAGGTCTAGTACTTCAAATTTCGGTAAAAGCGTCGGTGATTGGTGAATGGTGAACAAAAATATTCTTTTCGCGTCTCATCAAATATGAAGACAATTAAAAAGGAATATTGTTCGTGTGATCCTCAAAACACACGAAAATAAAAAATATATATTTGTATTACAAAAATGTTTTTCTTATCGGAGACTTTTTTTGTGGGGTTTTACGGCTCGCCGACATCGAGGTCATCAGAGTCCTAAAATTTTGTACGGGTAGGGAAAATGCAGTTACGCACTAAGGAGAGCCAACATGACACTCCCCGCGTGTGGGACTCGCTGAATGACTCAACCATACCCACTAAAAACCATCCTGAATTACAGTATAACCGAATATAATTTTCCTAAAAAAAAAAAAATTTAAACTGAAAACAAGGAGAAAAAAATTTTTGGAGAGAGGAAAATGTTAATTCAAAGTAAAGGAGGAAAACATTTAAATCCAAACCCTCCCGAGAACTTGTGGGAGGAGCCCCGTTTCATGTATGGATTTGAGTAATAACATACGACAGAAAAAGATCAGATACTGTTCCAGAGACCACATTCCTGAAGGAATCTAAAAAGACGTATCAAAATCGGTTCATTTTGTCCCAGCATAACGTTCAAACTGTTGGGTAGATTGTATCGCCGTCGGCTGGAACTATAGTTGAGACACTTCAGAAGAAAGTGTTACACGGTAAGTGTTGTGTTGCAAGTTTCACAGATGGGGGAGGTTCACCGCGTAAGAGATGACCACTTTCTTTATTAGAGAACAATGCAAAGGATATTTTACTGTTGTTATTATTCGATCTCACGGTGTATTCTGAAGTACTTGTTGAGAATAAATATTTCTGCACTCGTGCGAGATGCTAGCCACATCTCCTCATCCTAGTGTTCAATCCTAGAAATTGCGAAGGTCTATGCTCCGTGAACCCATTGGGCAATTTCGGGACCTCTTGTGGGACATACTGACGTTTTGACGTGACTCAATCACAGTTTTAAAAATTGATGAAGTTAAAATCTTATTTTAGTCATAGTCCAGAGTAAAATGAAATATGTTATGTAGTATATCATTAAAAAATATGTATATTAGTTCCAAAAAATAAATATAAAATAACAGATTGCTCTTTTAGTATGTTTTAGAAAGTAAAAAATTGTTTCTATTACATAAAATGAAAAAATTGGATAAAATTTAGAGATAGCTCAGGTTGAAAATGTGTATCGAAAAATGGTTTTGCAATAACTGTGTTAAAATACTGTAACTTTCTTAAATTACATCAAAATTTCAATACTCTTTCTGAAATGTTCCTTCTTTAATTTATTACAGCATTATTCGCAGCCATAAAATATGACATACATGAAATTATTTTTCAAGAAAAAGAGTTTTAAGGTCAATTTTTCTCAGGATATCACTTCAATTTTCACAGTTGAAAGCTTGTTTGTCAAGCTTTAAAGAATGAAGTTTTAGATCTTATCTATAATCTAGGAAAACATTATAGCAGTTTAATCTTCCGTGAACCCTTATGTTCTACTTAAATAGAAAGAATGCTACGACATTAACAATATGAACAAAATTTATTAGAGTTTATTCTAGATTCAATACATGGATTTTAATCGGTGGAAATATAAAATTATATTTTTATGTAGATATGGTAACAGCTGGGAGTAATCGACGGTGCATTTTATCTACTATTAACAAATATGTTTCTCTTCCTCATCATCTGATATTACAGAATTGAATTTTGTTATCAGAGTTACACCTCTTTCGGCAGAATCATTAGCAACTTTTAAATAGGACAAGCGAGTTTCAGTTCTTTAAAGGTGTGTATACAGTTCCTGCAGTCGGTACCAATTTGGAATCGTCTAGAGAGACTGTATGATGTTGCAAAACTAATTCTCTTAGATCACGATTTTTTTAATGTTCTAGCTCAACGTCTGATTTCTAAGTAATCATTCATCGCTTTGGAACCTATTCGTGATTACTATTAACTATTAAAGATTCGTTCTTTTAGTAACATGTGACAATTTTGAATAAGAAATTCTAAGCCAAGAACTTCTCCGGATAATACTATAAATGGTTTGTTAACTTTGCAATGCCTGCTGAGCTTAATAACGCGTTTTCTTGTTTGTCATTTATCAATATTTGCAACAACAAATATCATTGTTTGGACTGCAAATAGCGCTTGTAGCAGTATGTCACGATCTAATACAAAATTTGACAATGAAAATATTTACATCCCGCAAACCTATCTCTTGTTTTGTAAGTTTAAACTTATTTTTAAATATGTACATTTTCAGATAATATGAAGATTTTGCGATCCACCTAGCGTGGTGCATTGCACCCCGAGGTCGGAAATAATGATTTGCGGAAGGTTTTTCTCCCAAAAATATAATAGTAAGTTTTAAAAGTTCGTTGTATCTGCTTGTGAAGGGAATACATATAAAACAACAAACGAGCATAATGTATCAAATAATTTTCGACGTATTCTATATTAAATCTTTTAAAATCATATTCGCTGTACCTGCATCAAAACAAATGATAAAATTGTCAATTTTTCAGAATTCAGCGCCTCAAGTACGATTTCATCATTAATACCCGCTTCAAATTTTGATGTATCGATGTTTGGACAGAATTCTGAAATCTTTTAAATAGCCCAACATCTGGACCTGTAGTCGTTACTGCAAGATTTGTTTCGAATACATTCTTCAGAATAAGCTCATGTATGTGATGACAACATGGCAAATACATTAAATCTTTATCAAGTTTTCTTCCAACAGAAGGCAAGTTCTATTTCATGCAACTGAACAAAATTTTAAGTGTTTATAACAAAATAAAAATTTGAAATAAAATTTTTTCATGTACGAGTAAATTGATACAAAAAGAAATGAGAAATTAAAATATTCTGAGTTTTTTAAACGAATAAAGCATCAAGAGTTTTGAAACATTCAATAAATTATTAAATGTGGTTTTTTTTAAAAATTTCATTTGGCTAAGATGACCTATAATTGTTATTGTAATGTAGGTAAAACTATACGTAAAAGAGACAAAAAAGTTCAAAGTAAAATAAAATTATTAGAAAAGTTAATTAATGTTATTTCCATTATAAATTTTAATAGAATATAAATGTATACGTGGGCTTGAAATTTTATAGAGATTTCAGCGATCGTCGAGAAAGATATAAATATTCATTCTTTGAAAAGTTATTTTAACAACAAAACTCTCAACTATAAAAATTGAAGAGGTATCCTGAGACAAATTGACCTTACAATTCACTTTCCTAAAAAATTATTCATTGCATGTTACATTTTATGCCTGAGTCTTAACGAATATGTTTCTAAAAAAAGATTCAGTGTAATAAATAAAATAAGTTTTTTTTTCAGTAAGAATCTTGAAACTTTGATGTAATGTAAGAAAGTACAGAACAATTTACAGTATTTTAACACTGTTATTACAAAACTACACATTTTCGATCTGCGCGACCTCTAAATTTTATCCAGTTGTCTTCATGTTATGTCAAATCGGTACCATTTTCCTCCCTCTACATCAGCCCATTTCTATTTAATTTGTACTAAAGAGGGTTTTCTTAAAACTGAGGAAAAACGAACTTGTCCAACCAAGAAATAATAGTAATTTTTCTAACATTTTTTGACATGAAATGTTTCCTTTTAGAAATATCCAACTAGTATCATGAACTGAGCTATTTAATTTGTGAAAGACAGTGGTGTCGATTTATTTTCAATATTATCATAATTTAGTACTAAATATGCTAAAAGTCTTATAGTACAACATACTTTCGAAACAATATGAATAATACTATCTAGTAATGAATTTGTTTCAGGGTTATTTTCAAAAGAAAAAGTTATTGGAACACATTTTCCTAAACATATACGAAACCATTTTAAAAAAGTGTGGTTTATATATAATGTTTGTAATTCCCTGAGCTCGATTGAAAAGTTCTCTACAATCGTGTCAGATATGTTTTGAGGTATGAGTTAGTAAAACATACTTACCTCAATAGTTTTATCCACATCATATTTTGAAGACCATTTCCCTTCCAGTACAGTTTCATCTTCCCTTTTCTGAAGACGTATGGTAGAGAAAATAACATCCTTTTCCTCAAAATCATCACACACGCGGATCTCTTTAATATTTACACAGTCGTAAGGGCCCTGCAAATTCACAAGACATGCCAATAATATTTTTTAACACAACTTACCCAGTTTTTTTCGTTTGGGAGGAGGATAAAGCAACAGAATGTTAATAAAATAATATTTTATTTTCTTACTTACGCAGTTTTAAATGGTACAGAGTGAATATTCACTACTTTCGAAGTAAAATACCACCAAATCAGTAAGATGTTGCCAAAACATTGAGCAGTCGGAGAGAAACAATATTGTGAAGAATTAAATAGATAAATGAGAACGATACAGGAGGCGATTTTGTACCATTTTTCGTTTTATTTTTATTCACGTCACAAACTGCGTCGTTCATTGCGAGAGAGAGGGTGGTTAAAAATGGAAATTTGTTGGGTGGATGAAAATATCGAATAGTTAAAAAGAATATATTACTTTTAAAAATCTGCATTTAAAATTATAGATCTGTCGAATGAAGTGAAATATTTATAGAAATATTCTAACACTATATATCATTGATATTCATAAATTTGAAACGCATCTATATATCGTAAAAAATAATATCGTTCTTTACTATAAAGGATACGTTTTTTGGTGGGGTTTTACGGTTCGTCGACATCAAAGGTCACTGGAACCCGAAAAACTCGTACAGGTAGGGAAAATGCAGTTACGCACTAGGGAGAGCCAACATGACTCTCCCCGCGTGTGGGACTCGCCGAATGACTCAACCATACCCACTAAAAACCCTCCTGATCAGGAAAGAGAAAGGAGGGAGCTTGGCACAAGTAAGTAGAAGTAATGCCAGACTCAGCTTAGGGCCCCGTGTTTGCCAAACACGTACTTACTAGATGTAAGTGCGCTGGGGGTATAAAGGCTACTGAAATAGTAAAAGCGTGTGTAAGATAATAGCAGATATTAAATTGTTTTTTTAACAGGAAACCCGAAGGCTCAGATCCCATTGCCGCGATGCCCAGACAACCTCCATTCTGCAGATATAACTATCCCGACCATACACGTGTCGACAGATCTGACGTTTGGTCAGGAGAGTAGCCTAACCTAACATATGGATTGTTCCATCCATACCCCCATAGTTAACCAAGCCTATGTACGAATACACCTCAATTTGTAGCTCTGCAAAATCTACATCACCTGACAGACACAAAAATCACATTTTTTTTACATGCAACCACACCTGACTACCTAGGACTTTATCCAGCAGGGTTAACACCTAAGACCGTCTGGGAAACATCACTTCGGTTCTCTCTTAGCTTCACATCTGACCTCATATCATCCACCTGCCCCGTCACCAACTCCTACACCTCCTCCTACTCGTATCTCATCACCATCTCCTCCCCCTCCTTCCACCTCTTCACCACCCACACCCCATTACTTCCCCTGCCCACGATCTTTCACCACCTCACCTGCCTCGACCAAGTCTGACTTCCATTCCTACATCCACATCTCCTTCCACCCCCATACACAGTTACAACTTGCGCTCAAGAGAACGATGTGGTACTCGAAGGAGACAATCGTGTTGGGGTGCAGAGTGCGGGATTCATGCGGGACTAGAGACTGTACCAAAACCATGATTCCCTTCACAATCTAATATAACTTCGATTCCATTTCTCGAGAATCACAAACACTTTACGAAAATAAAATAATTATATTTCATCATAATGTCCAATCCCTTTCAAACAAATTGACAGACATTGTAATTCATGTACATGAAAATCCATTCGATTTGCTATGTCTCACTCAACATTGGCTTTCAACTAAAATCAATGATACATTTATTTGTTATTATCATTTTAGAAGTTCTTACTGTCGACAAAATTTTAAAGGAAACAATCCCCACAGAGGTAGGTGTATATACGTTCGTAATGATATTTTATCTTTTCAATTTTCGGATAACACGAGCTTCTGCGTTGATAGTACATTCGAATTTTCCGCAGTTAATTTGACCAACATAAGTATCATGTGTGTGTATTATGTTACGTTTTATGTGCGTTCCGTCTTTGGCATCGAAGTGAAAGGACGTGGGCGTCGTAGCTGTATACCTGCAAATGCCGCAGAAAAGTGAAGTGTGAATTGTGAACATTTAGTGAATTTCCTGTGTGTTCCAGAACGTAGAAATATTCTAAAGATAAGTATTTTATTATTATTTGTAATTTGTAGGGGTGATTTCTATTGAGCAGTGGCGAGCTGCTATTGGATGTGTGAGACAACCACGGGAACCGGGTGCATTAGTTACCCATTCCTTAAATGTAAATTTAACATGTCTAATTAGTGCCATACTAATAGATATTCTATTAGTTATAGGTGGAATTGAATCCAACCCTGATCTCACTAACATTGACACCGCTCTGGAGAAACTTTGTGCCGTACAGAAGGAAATTCTTGAGAGTCTGGCCGCGCACTCCGCTATCTGGCAGGGTTATATGCAGAAAGTGGAGTGTCTGGAGCACCGGGTTACGTTTCTCGAGACAGAGAATAAAGCTCTGTGTCGAAAGATTGACTACCTGGAAAACCAGTCGCGAAGGAATAACCTTCTTGTCTTTGGCTTGGACGACTAACCGGGTGAAACATGGAGGGACTCGGAGCGGCTCGTCCGAGATGACGTCGCCCAGGCAGGAGTTGTGCTCGCTGAGTGCGACATAGAACACGCACACCGCGTGGGCCACAGGATAGGAAAGAGACCAATAGTGGTGAAATTGGCCTCTTATAAAGAGAGAGAGGAACTCTTAATGGGAGCTTCCCATTATTTGCGCGAGGCGACCGAGGAATCTCTCCGCGGTGTTCGCGACGCGGAGGACTTCTCCTTCGCTGTGCGACAGACACGCAAAGAGCTCGGGCATTTTTTGCAGGATGCTAGGAACAAAGGGCACAGGGCGTCTTTGCGTTTTGATAAACTTGTGGTGGATGGGAAGCGCTACACGCTAGAGTCCCTGAAGAAAGTTAGTCAGGGAGACACCCCAGTCCCAATTGATGACGTGGCAACGCGACGGTGCGGCCGCCGGCACAACAACACCACTCAATCCTGATGTCGACACCTCCGCAGCGCGCGGCGGGGGAGGACATGCCAGCGCGTCATCAACGAGGTATGCGGAAAGTGCACGTCGCCCAACTGACCGCCGTACGTACCTCCCCCACCACAAGAGCGGGTGACGAGGTCAGTGGCACTTGCAGTTCAGCTACATACGTCCGCGACAGGCCAGTAGGAAAAAGGGCATGTATTATATGTATTGTGTTGGAACGTTGAATGATTGACAAGGAAACTGACTCAGGGAAGTTTTCGTGAGTTCCTTGAAAAATTCTCTGTACTTGGATTATTTGAAACGTGAGACGGAGAATCGATTAATTTAAATGGATATACTTCTTTTACAATACATTTGAGAAAAAAAGCATCGTGTGGAAGAAACCCAGGTGGTGTCATAATTTATTGCAAGAATTCTACGAATTATGGTTTCCGAGAAATAAATATAAATTTACAAAGTTCCTTATGCGTTAAACTAGAATGCACAGGTATGGAGATATTAATTTTAATTATTTACAGACACCCACAAAGATCCATGTACCATAATAGTTCCTTTTATGAAGAGTTAGACCATATATTAAATACGTTGAAAAATAGGAATCCCTATGCAGGACTTTTATTGATGGGAGATTTTAATTCAAGAATAGGTGAAGGAATACCAGACGCACCTGTGGACGTAAATCTTCATGCTAATAATAATAATAATAATATAATTAAGAAAAGTAAAGATAAAATAAGCAATGGGGAGGGAAGCGAATTACTAGAGCTATGCAATTTACATAATTTAGATGTTTTGAATGGTCCTTATGGAGATGACGCATGCATCAATTTCATGCATATTAATAGAAATGGAGAGAGCGTAATTGATTATGGTTTGGCGTGCCCTAAAACTATACAGCGGATAGATAAATTTTGTATCGGTCAAAGAATAGAATCCCATCACGTGTCACTTTGTTTAACCTTAAAATATAAAAAAAGTTTACAACAGTCAAACAGACTGTTAAAAATTAAACGATTTATATGGAATCATAAAAAAGGCTAGAATTTGCAGCGAACTTTGAAAGGAATCGCGGAAACTTGCACGCAGATATTCTAAATAAGTCGCAGTTTGGACAGCTTAATGCTGCGATAGAATCTTTACGAGACACTACAGAAAAAAAGCGGGTTCACACATGCGAGTACACACACAGAAAAAACACAACACTCGAGAAGCGGTATGGTTCAACATAGATTGTAGACAGGCGAAAAGAGATGCTGAAAATGCATTAAAATTCTACATTTGGTGGGGAGGAGAATGCTTACAACAAAAATGCGTACACTTGTGAAAAAACTTTTATAAAGAATAACTTCTCTTATAAAGAATAATTAACACAGCTAAGCAACAATGGCAGAATTCGGAAGCAAAAAGAATTGTAAGCATTATTCACAGTAAAAATGTTGCAAATATTTGGGATACTATAAATAAATTACTATGCAGATATAGTTGCACGAACAGTATAGAGGCGCAGTGTTGGGAAATGCACTTTGCTCAACTTCTTTCCCACAATCAGTCTATACAACAAACGGGTCACGTAATCAATCACCGAATAATGGTGACAGATTTAGACCGTGAAATAAATATTGATGAAATAAAAGATGTGGTACGAAATTTGAAGTCTGGCAAAGCAACAGGTTCTGATGGTATTCCAGTGGAATATTTAAAGGAAATAAATTCTAGTATTGCCCCAATTCTCGTGGATTTAGTTAGAGTTAGCTAAGAGTTTTTGCCAAATTCTTCATGTACGGTTAAATAAATGGATGGAAAAAGAAGGAAAAGTGACAGCATTGCAATCAGGATTCAGAAATAACTATAGTACAGTAGACAACATTTTTATAACTACCACAATGGCGGAAAAGGCAACTTCCGTGAAAAGAGGTAAGCGATTTTGTGCTTTTGTGGATTTTGAAAAAGCATTTGATACCGTTAATAGGGAAATACTTTGGTATACTCTAGAAAGTAAAGGAATCTCCACAAAATTCCTAAAAATGCTTCAAGGGATGTATAAATCAGACACGGCATGCGTGAGATTAGAATCAGATTGTGTAACAGATACATTCTCTGTGGAAAGAGGTGTAAAGCAAGGTTGCGTACTTTCCCCACTTCTCTTCATACTATTCATAGATGGACTTGTAGATAGACTAACCACGGTAAATGCAGATGCACCCAGGATTGGAGATGAAAATATTTCAATACCAGCACTCCTTTTTGCTGACGACTTGATTATTTTCTCAAAAACACAAGCAGGTTTACAAAGAAGTTTAGATGAATTAGAAATTTTCTGCGAAGAAACGAAACTAAAAGTTAACGTTAATAAGACAAAAACCATGACTTTTAAAAATGGGTGGGTCTACAGTAAGAATGAAACTTGGTCGTATAAACGAGAAACGCTAGAAAACGTTAAAGAATACGTATATTTAGGAGTAACCATCTGCATGAACGTAACTTGGACGAGACATAAGGAGAAAGCTCGACGGAAAGGCAAATACATTTTAAGTACAATAACAAAATCAAAAATTACAATTCCTGAAATTGTAAGACCAAGACTCATGGATAAAATGTTTCAATCTCTACTCATCCCGGGAATAGCGTACGGAGCTGAAATATGGTGGGCGGGGGGATAAAAGATATTTTAAACTCGCTTCAAACTAAATATCTTAAAATGGTAACGTGCACAGCAAACAGTGGCATTTTATGGGAATTTGGGTTGCTTCCCATTGAACTAACTCTCCAATTAAGAGCAATTAAATATTGGCTTTCGATGAGAGCAGGCACCAGAAACCCACTCTTACCATTGTAATACAGAAGGAAAATGGGACAGGCAAATTAAAAATTTAATTCATAAAGCAGGAATCACTTGTGTGAGTCAGAATAGTCCGTCGTTAAACGATCTAAAAGACACTAAGAGAAAACTCCAAGATTTATACCGTCGTGAAATAGAAAGTAACAGACTGGAAAAGAGATCACTTATCGTCAAACCTTAGTAGCTGAGTAATGGGGCAGAAAACCATACATGGACTGCCTCAAATCAAAAGAACGATCAGGTTACGGATGGTTTCGCTTAGGAGGGTAGAAATTAAGAAAACTGAGGGGGGTCAAGACTTTATTTGCCCACTTTGCTGTGAACAAAATGAAGATTGGATTCACATTTTACTAACGTGCCCGAAAACAGATCAAAAACGAACTTTTATCCAAGTTGGTGCATTCCAAAATTGTCACATTAACGTAGCCATTGCTATAATGAGGGACAAAAGAGTATCTGAAGTGCAGTCCCTGGGTCAGTTCCTAAGATATGTGAGGGAGATGAGAGAAAGAGTAATATGCGCTGAAACTACTGATTCAAATGAACTGTGATTCTGCCGCTTCGTCTTTTTCTGTTGTTTCAGGTGGAGACGTGTTGAGAAGATGTTCCAAGGTATTACGTCAATTATGTTTTTTTAATTTTGTAAATAACTGAATTTTATTTTAATCTTTATTTAATTTCTTTCTCTTCTTTAAGTATCTTTTGGAAATATGTTTATATTAATTGTATATATTCATGCCCTGACCGTTGGTTTCCCGTGGTTCCCAACGGTGCTCAATGAATCGTTAGTTGCAGTATACTTAAAAGATACTTTACAACTAAATTAAATAATATTAAAGAAGCACTAAAGGATGCTAAGAAAATACTTTTACGATACAAATCACAGGTAAATACAATTACAATCATTTTAAGTTCAAAAACAAAGATTGGCAAAATTAAAACTTCAATTACCCATTCAATGAGAGTGAATACCAATGTATGAACAACCCACGGCTCTACTTAAGGAGCATTTTAAAGGTGTACAGGCAAAAACCCTCGCCACATATTTGTACAGTACATAAATAATGTGTTTTTTTTTGTAAATAAAGCGCCCTATTGAAATTGAAATAGTTTTATGTATTTATAGACTTCCTCAATTAAATCTTGAGATATTTTTTTGGTATTTTGAAATTATTTTAAAGCGCGTTACATGCATATCCAAAAAAAATCTATCGTTATATATCGTGGTTATATCTATGTTATATACATAGTCATAAGCAGTTTGTACCTGCTCTTTTTGACCGTGAATTTATTATCATTATATATTTTTTCAAACTAGTACACGTGGCTAGATTAGCAATACATTTGTCTCACCATAGCAGTTCCGCCAGATGCCAAGAGAGTAGGTAATCCCTCCACAATCAAAGCTACGAAAAGAGCCACTTTAAATATCATATTTGCGTCGTAGATGCTGTAGGTAACTGAAGTAGTTGGTAGCAATAGCAGTTGAAATTCAACTCTTACTTGACGTTTTTCACTTGGAAATCATAAAAAGTGAAGGTTATAATCTAATATACGACCACTCAATGCAATCATATCTTTTACACATCAGATCTTACTGTATTCCCACATTCAGATACCTTGATTCCATTCTGATCAAAATAGGCAGACGATATTGTTAATGAAAAAACACATTTCAATACATCTTGGAAACAAATCAATTAATATATTTTGCAAAATAGACCTATTTATAATAATTACATCAAGAGATAAAATAATTCATTCATATCACTAGTATCAACATATCACGATGTGCGTGAGAGATAAATATCTTCATATCTCATGGGAATGATCTCGAATATCAAATGACAAAAGTTCATAATATAATAGCACGACGAACAAAACCCAAAGAGGAACTGAAACTTTCCGTCAACTTTTTGTGCTGCGTTTTCGTAGCTATCNCCTATTTATAATAATTACATCAAGAGATAAAATAATTCATTCATATCACTAGTATCAACATATCACGATGTGCATGAGAGATAAATATCTTCATATCTCATGGGAATGATCTCGTATATCAAATGACAAAAGTTCATAATATAATAGCACGACGAACAAAAACCAAAGAGGAACTGAAACTTTCCGTCAACTTTTTGTGCAGCGTTTTCGTAGCTATTTCAGAGGAAGTCAACATATTGTGAATGCGATAAAATAGATAGATTGTTTGATTTAATTGATAAAATCGCTGCGTCACTCATGAACCAACATTATTTTATCATGCAAGGTAATTGTTTCAACTTCAGAACTCGAGAATCTATTTCTCACAATCAGGGTTATACAACATGTAGTTGCGTGTTTCTATGGTATACTGGGATGTGAGTTTAATTTCCGCCCAATTCCTGGAATGCTTTATAAAAAAATTTCACCAATCAAATCGTAACGATTCCATCTCTCTGAAGCCAATTTCTCTCAAAAGAGATGTACGTCTTAGCAGCAAATATATGAATCCTTTTGTAAATTAAGAAATAATTAATATTCTCTGAAACCAATATTCATTTTTTTTTCATTTTATTCAGTATTGGCAAATCAGACCACCTTGTCTACAACTGAGTCATTACAAGGCTCATTTTTTATATAAAATCATTTTTCTGAATAACTTGAATACTGAACTTACCACTCATCACTGAACTACCAGCAACGTTCAGAGTTGTCGTCCTTGCCACTACAAACCACCTAGTCACTAACTCTCATCATAATATCGCGTACTTGTCCCAATCTGGTCACATATTCTCCGAACGCTTGAAACTTCTCTTTCGTTGCAATGTGCTCAGGTGAATCTCTTGTTTGAAACAGCCCTGTCAACTTTAGGTGTTTTATATACTCTCCTCTTTCGTGTCCGTACATAGGGCAGTCCCACAGCTGGTGTTCTCGCGTATCCTCATCATGTCCACAAATGTAGTCTCTCGCCTCTCCGAATCGCCGCTCCACAAGATAGGTATTGAAATTTCCGTGGCCAGTCAAATACTCTGTTGCAAGAGGGTTAAATTTGAACCAACGTCTATTCTTGTATGCAAATGACGCATCTGGTAAATACTTATACGTCACCCGTCCTTTAATTCTCCTCCATCTGATCTGCCATGCCTCCATTTAAAGCCTCCGTTCCGCGTCTTTTTCAATATTTGGCTCCCTTACTAATCTCTTTGCCATGCAACAACAGTGTTCCTTCGTTTTGTACTTGCCGACAATAAGTCATCCTCATAGGCTACGTATTTGATTCCTTCATTTGTTAGTTGTTCCAAAATTGTATGAATGACAAAATTCCAATAGAGTGGACCAGTTGCCGAACCTTAGGGACATCCTTCTGTAGCCTGCTGTATTATTTACCACCTATCTGTAGTTGATAATATCTATCTCCTAATATTCAGTATGAAATTGTTCGTCCGGGAGAAACCGCGCCTTAGTATACAAGACTACCAACATTTCAACATGCTTTGTGG
This sequence comes from Laupala kohalensis, assembly GCA_002313205.1. Classification (NCBI taxonomy): domain Eukaryota; kingdom Metazoa; phylum Arthropoda; class Insecta; order Orthoptera; family Trigonidiidae; genus Laupala; species Laupala kohalensis. Next base: position 38,356 of record NNCF01129781.1, on the reverse strand, counting down.
TACGGACCATATATATGTGAAAGCATGTGGGACTTTCACCCACTTTTACCCCCTACCTTTACGCCGTCACAGTTCCCACGGGATCGCTGTCTGTCATTACTTTGTTGAGAGTGGATTGGCTATTTGTCGCACCTAGTAATTAAGTCGTTGGTGCCTGTTTTCGGGTTTTCTCCGCTTGACCAAGCAGCTTGATTGTGGACGCAGAAAAATCAGCTGGTGCACTCCAGTTCAACTCCGAGGAGAGCATCAGATGGACGATGTTCTCTGGAGTCAGCGGTTCTCAGAGTTGTTCTCGCAGCTTCTCCCTTTCGGCTCGAAAACGAGGACATCTGAAGATATGTCGGCATCTTCATTCACCAGGTAGGACGGGCATGATGAGTCGGTGTCTAGCTCGAAGCGCTGTTCATATGCCTAAAAACCATGACCATTGAGGAACTGGCACAGATAGTGGTCGACCATACCTCTCGCTCCACGAAGCGATATCGGGTATCAGATGATGTGTCCGTGTCTCCTTGTCTGCAGTATCCCATCTTGACTGCCATTTAATCCAAGTTACGAGTTTTTCTTATTTGGTGAGATTTTGATTATGATCACTCTCCCCTATCTTTCGCTTACGGTAAATCTATTTCGCTCATCCGCTGCAAGATTGAATGGTCATATCAGCTACAACACATGCAACGTCATGAGACACCGTACGGAAGGCACTTGCTTCAGTGATACACACCGCGGGCACAGCATTTCACGTCCATATAGGAGCTGCATATAATAGAACAGAGCTCACACCACTCGTCAAAAGTTTTCTGCGACTTTGGTTCGGACCAGCAACATTTGGCATGATTCGAGATAGATTTCTCGCTCAAGTTTCTCAGATGTTCGTCTCGATGTTTCTCAGATGTTCGTTTGAAACCCTATTCTGTAACGTCTTCAGTTTGTAACGAAGACTCTATTCGGTATCTCGGTCGAATCGAAATCTTGTCGATTCGTAATCGAAATCTTGTATTCTGTAAGCCATTCGATGATTCGTTTGAGAGAACTTCGTTGAGTTTCGGATTGTCGAGGCAAAATTGCCGTTTCTCTGTACTCTGACCAATCAGAGAGGCACATCTACTGAGAAGAAAGCAACGAACGAGAACACGCGCTTCGTTTGTTTACAAGTGTGAATTGCCACTTTCAACATGGAGCTTCTATTTACATTTGATTACGGGCATAGTCTTAGTGTTTCGATGCTTTCATGTTGATATATCCGAGATAAACTCATTGTTGAATTTTTCAGTGTTTAAGATGTTCACGTGGTGTTAAAAGTTAATTTCGAATTGTTAGGTTTTCATTTGTACTGTGGGTCGGAAGTGTTGTGTACCTCTATGTGGAATGACTATGAAGGAGACTCTACTTTTGAACGTTTTAAAGACATATGGTAGTTGAGAGAAACATATGTATGATGTATATAGATCGTGATCAATTTAACGTGACTCAATTCTGTGTTATTCATATAACATTTTGATGATGAATTCACATCCCTCGACCTGCCGTAGGATTGGACGAAAGAAACCATATACAGCTATTCANGAAAGAAACCATATACAGCTATTCAAAATCATTCTGGGATACATGGCAATCAATGAATAGGAAGCTGCTTCAAAAACGTAACTTGCTGTGATCCATCCATGAGGTGCAATTGTGCAAATACATTTCTAGGAAGTCTGAACTTTATAGAACACCGAAACATATTTGTGAAAAAAAAGTGATAAGTATGTGGAAGTACTAGCTTACATTTTTGATCATAATTATATAATGAAATTTTGAATTTTAACGTTGTTCCTGGTGTTTTATGGAAGTGTTAACAATGAAATTTTATAGTAGCTGCACTATACGAATACATTGAGAAGAGGAGAGGAATTATTGTAAACATAAGTGACATCCTATTCTAAAATGCCATGGAAACATGATAACGTGTGTCTAAACGTGTGATCTTGAAATGTCATCTACGCTTTCATCGCACGTTCCACAGGCGATCAGTGTACTTTGAACCGTCTCATACTTTTACTCTCCAATTACACAGTGTGTAAGGAAAGTATTGTAATCGGTCCAAAGAAAATCGGGATCTCTTCGGATCTTTATGAATTTGTTCCAGGAGAGACTATTTTCAAATTCTGGCGACGATGTCCATGTCGTATATGTGTGTGTGTATGTATGTATGTATGTCTTGTTAGAATTTTGTTCCCCCGATAACTCACGAAAAAATTACTGCATCGAAACCACACTTGATATTTAATTTCCAGGGCATTGGATATTGAAGCCTATTTCTGGATAGATCATACCGCCGCCATTTAAACACCGCCCTCCTCTTCCGGTTTCTTGAAATTCAAAATATTGAAAATATGAATATAAGCATTTTGATTGTTCAGTTAATTCCGCCTACAAATGGGTAAACCGCATTTCTGTATGCCGCTTCGTTTTTGAGATACAGGGAACTTGTTCGACGCAAAAATGTAAGTTATTGTTGTTAATCTTATTGGCGCTTTTCTTGGGTTAGCCCGTAAGGAAATTGCAAAGAGTTTAAAGTAGAAGATAGTTAATGCTATGTCTACTTGAATGAACAGATATTGTGATCAGGAGCGTTTTCTATATATTTGTGAGAATAAATTTATATATAAATCGATTGATTCTTTAAAGATATCCGGACTTTTTTGTAATTATAAAATATTATGATTTCTTTTGTAATTTTTCGGTTTTCTTATATTTTATTCGTATGTATGTTGGTTAGTTTTTAGATCTTTCTGCTTTGAATTATGATTGTTATCTTGGGTCAGATTGTTTCAAATTTCCAATGAAGTTTCATCAATGATTTAAGGGTTGAAGACTCTTATCCGGTTACGAGGAAGATGAAATGTCTTTTTATTTCAATTCGGCGACGGAAAAAAAACGACCAAAACTAGTATTGGCCGATGCGTTTTTGCCAGAACTAGTTTTGAGCGTTTTGAAGGACAGAACTAGAATTGAGCATTTTCACAATATGGAAGTTTCGTGTACTTCCAGCGGATATAATATCTAGTGTATTTACAGTGGTTAATATGTTATTTCCATGCATGAAACATTTATAAAAGTGTCTCATTCCCACTGTGTGGTGTTTGTAATACTCGAGTTGATGAAAAATTTACATTTCTATGAAATATGTTCCCGATTTTAAAATTAACCTTTTTATGAACTGAGATGGAATATTAATAAAATAATATAAGTATATGAATTAATTTCTTCCAAAAATTTTATTTGTCTAAATATATAACATTGGATATAGGTGCACTATAACACGACTGCCTGATGTAATTTCAACGAAACTTGGTACAGCGATGACTGACTATCCGGTAACAAACAATTCGTTGGTAACACATTATTTGCACCCCTAGGAACGGGTAGGAAGGTAATTTATATTTAAAATATAGTCGGGATGAATACTTTTATAGTCATAAGAACATAAAAACACTCCCAAGCGCGTAATTACCATTTTCTCTCATGTGTCTTACACTAAAACAACATTTGATCCGTACTAAATAGTAAAAAAAATTAGAGAATTGGCATCGAGTATAATAAGTTTCGTTATTGTTGAGAGGATAAAACTACTTTTGGGTGTTTTTCTTTTGTCAGAACTAGTATTGATCACACTGAAAACGCTCAAAACTAGTTTTCATCGTTTTTTTCCTCCAATGGTGGAATTCGGGTTTTGTGTGTAACATATTTTTTTTTGTGGGGCTTTAGGGCTCGTCAACATCGAGGTCATTGGAGCCCGAAAAACTTGTACAGGTAGGGAAAATGCAGTTACGCACCAGGGAGAGCCAACATGACTCTCCCCGCGTGTGGGACTCGCCGAACAGCTCAACCCTACCCACTAAAAACCCTCCTGAATTACAACTCAAAACTCAGATATCAACATATCACAAGACTTTACATAAAACATTTTTTTTAAAGAAGAAGAAGAATAAAGAGGAAAGTTAAAGATACCCTAGCCCTAATAGCGTCGGAATCGAAAAGAACAAGAGGTGACCAAAGAATAGTTAATCACTTCATTTAATGTCGTTTCTTGAGGTACAGCCTTTTATTGTTTCAGGAACCAGAGATATGAATTAAAAATATATTCGTTGGCATTTTAAAGAGTTATCCTTTACAATTCAAATCGCGCCCTTTTGGGAAAATGATATGCGCTAATTGTAAAATGTTCCGTGTTTTAATCTAATTTGCAAATTTTGAATTCGCTATCCAATTGCTTCTTTTGGTGCTTCTCCATAGCTTTTGCAAATTGGTCATATTTTTCAGCAAATGCAATAATATAACATTTTTCCTAAGTGAATATTTTTAAAAGTTTGGGGAAAATAGTATTTTTGTGTGCAGAAAACGCTGTCCACGCAGCATACCAAGTCCAAAAATCATATAAAATACTAATATCTCTGAAAAAACGGCTATCTCAATTTCGGGACCTTATTGGGATGTTCCAACAATATTATTCTTAGCTCTTAGTGGGTGTGACAGATTGAAAAAAATACAAGACATTTTCGAACGTGATGCTGAAGAAAACCAGACTCATTTGAATCGTGTCCAAACACTTACGCACATAACGTTTTATTTTNCCTTGATTCATTTTAAAAGTTTGTTTGCTTTTTTGTGGGGTTTTACGGCTCGTCGACATCGAGGTCATTGGAACCCTAAAAACTTGTACAGGTAGGGAAAATGCAGTTACGCTCTAGGGAGAGCCAACATGACTCTCCCCGCGTGAGGGACTCTCCCAACAACTCAACCATACCCACTAGAAACCCTCCTGAATTACAACATACCAAAACGTATCTCGAAACTAAAAATCAAAACATTGAGGACAAAAAATGAGTGGGGGACAAAAAATGAGGAAAATGAAATATACCCTAGCCCTAATAGCGTCGGGATCGAAAAGAACAAGAGGTGNAGGAAAGAGAAAGGAAGGAGCCTAACACAAGTAAGTGGAAGTAATGCCAGACTCAGCTCGGGGCCCCGTCTTTGCCAAACACGTACTTACTAGATGTAAGTCCCCTAGGAGGCCATAATTGCTATCTCTTTATATGCCAATATTTAATTTGTATATAAAATTAGTTTTCAAACGTATTACAATTATAGGGTGAAAAATGTATTATGAATTATAAGTATCACGGTTACTGGCAAGATATTAATTCCCTTAAATTCACGTTTCTTCTTATTAAAATTCTCTATTGTGTTATGTTCAATTATTAATTGAACTCTGAGTTTGAAGTTTAAAATTTTTTACTGTTCACCCATGCACGCTTTTTCTTTGCGTGATCTTCGTGCAATGAATTGTTGATATTGCACACACCGCTCTTCATTTCACACGGAGACTGTCCGTTGGTGACCAGCGATTTGTCGTCCGCATGCGGTGGCTATGTATGTGCCTCTGTGCACTACTATGCCAGCAAGCAATGTTACAAGCGTTTCAGAAGAAGCTGACCTGGTCGAGAGAAACATTAGATTTGGTGGATTTTAAGGATCACGTGGTACCGGATACAGGATGGAACATTTGAAATAAACAATGCACAATACAGAAATACAATATAAAGTAAGAAATTGAGACAACTAATTAGGAAGACGAGTAATAAATAAAGGTAATGATATACCATTTGAAAACCAATGGAGATGAAGTAAAACTGGCGGTCAAGATCCAGGAGGGGTGATCAGTAAATGAGCGGCAGAGCGCAGTTAAAAGAGGGGAATGACGGGCGATGGTAGCTTGAGNTCTGACATGGGGGAGTAGATGAGAACGGAAATGGTAGAAGAGTTTGCGCGGGGCTTGGATAACAGGATGGAGGGGTTCCACTATTGTGATCTGCCTGATCGTTTCATTTGAGGTACCTCGCGGTAGGTGGACTCCCATAAGTAAACCCGTTTTTTTTTGGGAGCTGTGGCCCAGGTTTCGCAGCCATAGTGAGCAAGACTACCTATGCACGTCTTGTAGATCCGTCGTTTGGTTTTCAGGTGGATACCCTTGCTGCGGAGGAGAGACGTCAGTCTCCCCATTCTCTGGAGGAGTCTCTTCCTCAGATCTAAGATATGACGTTTCCACATCAATTGGTGGTCGAGGATAAGGCCCAAATACTTGGCGGTGTTTTGTCATGGGATATATGTGGAATGAATGACGATCTCAGGGGTGAAGGTGAAGTATTTATTATTTTTCCGCTTTCTTGAGAAGAGCTCCGCCTGAGTTTTTCCAGTGTTTAAAAGGAGTCCATTTGCTTCGTCCAGGTGGTAAGAGCACTGGTGGCTACTTGAAGGCTCTCTATGGCTGCGGGAAGCGTTTTGGCACTTGCCAGGAACGCTTCGTCATCCGCAAAGAGGAAACGGGTGATGTTTGGAGGGCGTGGGAGGTCGGAAAGGAAAGATTTAAATTCAAACTCTCCCGAGACCTTGTGGGAGGAGCCCCGTTTCGTGTATGGATTTAAGTAATTACATACGAAGAAAGATCAGATACTGTTCCAGAGACCACATTCCTGAAGGAATCTAAAAAGACGTATCAAAATCGGTTAATTTTGTCCCAGTAAAACGTTCAAACTGTTGGGTAGATTGTATCGCCGTCGGCTGGAACTATAGTTGAGACACTTCAGAAGAAAGTGTTACACGGTAAGTGTTGTGTTGCAAGTTTCACAGATGGGGAGAGGTTCACCGCGTAAGAGATGACCATGGGTAAGATAGCAGTGGTCAATACGAAGACGTGTAAGGATTACTTCTTAACGTCTGTTCGCACGGGATGATGACACCCAAGTCTTAACGGAGTCTTTTACCTTCCTCAGCTTGAAGGCACAAGTTTGCTTGCCGCGTCCCGAGAATAGACGATCGTATGGCAACCTTTGAAAGGTCAAGGACAGCCCTCTGTGTTCCCCGCTTTGCTGCCTCATCAACTTCATTTCTCAAAATACCCACGTGCCCAGGAACCCAACAAAATTTTCAAATGATTTGTGTGGGGTGCTCGTTATTTAACAGAGAGGTTAATTGCCCACTGCACTTTACTTTCTCCAATTCGAAGTCAAGAGCATGAATAGTGCTAATTCCTTTATCTAGTTGAAAAATACATAATATTTAATCAGTCAAAATTCCTGACCAGATGTTGGAATACGAATATGATATCTAGGGTTTACTTGTAGGTCACAATAAATACACCATCCATCCATCCATCCATTAGATCAGGCAATCTGATGAGTGATGTCATATCCTAAACTCAAGATATAATACCCTTATAAAGTTTTAATTAAATTTAAAGTAGCAAACTAGTTTGACTCCATATGCTGCTAACTCATGTTCATCGACACTGATTGTGTAAATTAACTTGTGACAGATAAACATGTTGAACATGGGTAACGTAGAATTAAAATTAATATTGTTGATTTACTGGAAACGCTTCTGTGCTTCTTTCCATATTGTAATTACTTCTCTTCATAACGTACAGCGTAAATGGGACATTATCTGTTGAAACCACGGTTTTTAGAGACTTTCTCTATAATCTCTGGAATTAATATTTTGCCGCTTTTGCAAAATTTTCATATCTCTCAATGAATATCCACGACCCCAACCACTTCTTCCTTTTTTGAAGATACCAATGTCAAGCTAAAGAAAAAGGAAAGAATCAGACTATGAAACTGACTACCATAAAGCGATTAATAACATGACGTTTTCTGGATTCGCTGGATCCATAGTGATGTACAAATGCGTGTGCTACCTGATCTCCAGTAAACTGATCGTGATGAAATTTGGCAAGGAGATAATTTAGATATTCTGAATGAACATTGGCAAAATTTTATTTTGTAAATGTATGCTAAGAAAGATGGAAAATAATTTTGACAATAAATGTCGATGAAATCAGGAGAAAAGAGTTATATTTATATTCGCTGCCTAAACTTTTAGACATAAGTGACAAGTATGAATGGCAATATTATTTGCCTCAAAGAATACTACAAAACAGTCCCCGACTGCATATGTCAATCTACAAAAATTAACCTGAATTATCCATAAAACGGTATTAAAACTAGATGTGTCAAAGATAGTTGAATTTAAGAGAGTAATTCAAGAAGGAAAAAATCAATCAACATCAAATTGAATGAATTGTTTTTTTAGCGTTTAACAAAGATTAAATCGTGAAATTTTGATAAATAGTTTAAATTTAACAAGAATTTAAATGAAATGGTGCAGCCGCAACATGAGGCGAAAATTCGACCGGCGCGTCTCCCGCGAGATGGTGAAGATTATATAGTTAAGTTTTGTATTAAATTTGTATTGAAAAATTACTATGCTGTACATGTTATAAAAACCAGTAAGTAAACGTATTTTGATCTTAGATATAGATATATTTTATTTTTTCCTTAGCAAAAGAAGATGTCTAAGAAAATCCCCGGGAAACGCCAAGTAATAAGCTACTTTTAATATAAATGTTAGTATATACAAATTTCAACAAATGGATTTAACCTTCTTTAACAATATTAGATATTTAATCCTGGCTCACATGTAAGATATTCTGTTTATTTTTAGGATAGAGTAGTATTTCCTAGCTTTTAAGATTATATGGTTATATTATAATTCATATCTTCCCAAGAATCTTCCATTACAATTCCTTGTCCTACGCCAACCTTTTTTTATAGTTACTCACGAAGAAATTTCGAGTAGTAACGACTTCGTCACAACGTCGTCAAATTTCGTGGCGACGTCAAAAAACCACGTCGTGAAGACGTTGCCAACGCGTACGCATGTAACGTCGATTCAACGTCGGAGAACGGTGTCTTCACAACGTCGTAAAAAGACGTAAAAAACTCGACGCCGGGTAACGAAGTCAAATCGTCGTCACACGACTTTATTGAAAGTCTTTTTTTTGTGGGGCTTTAGAGCTCGTCAACATCATTCATTAGAACGACTTTATTGAAAATGTTGAATTATCATTTGTTTACAACTTTTATGGATATTCTCCATCGTCTAACCACGTTAAATCATATTATACGACTTGAAACACTCATTTGTACAGGAGCGTTGATTTATAACCTCCATCTTCCAAGTCCGAGTGGTTCGAACCAGGGTCCTTTCTATCTGAAGGCGAGCACGGTTCCACTGATCACTGAGCAATATGGTGGTGACTTAAGTTCCTCTTGTATTACTCTGTCTTACTAGTAAACACGTAAAATAGTAATCTCCGTAAACAAGTAAAAGGTAGGATGTTCTCGGAAAAATTAAATCTTGGCAAAAATAGCATCAAAGTAGAGTTCCAACTTCCACTACCAGATGGTAGTGAAAGACGGAACGTCGAAATTGCGAATGTGGTTCTGACCATCCAAAGAGAAATGGACCACAATTAACGGGAACGCAGACCCTTGCGCTATTATTATTATCATAATCCAGTCATCTCAACGTCATATAACGGAGTCGTATCAACGTCGTATAAGTGAGTCACCTTAACGTCGATCTCGACGTCGAAAGTCAGCTCAACGTCGGCGAATTTCTGCGTGGGTGTTTATTTCAAAGAAACATCTACGTCTGAGTTCACATTCCTTTCAGTTAAGAGCGTTTGCACTCGAATGCCAAGTTCTGTTCTGGAAAATTAAGCAAACCATAAAGGTAAGAAAATGTCTATTTTTTATTTGTAAGACACTTTTTACGGGAAGCTCCGTATTATACTGTCAATTTCATGGCTTGTATCAGGAAAAATAAAAAATGGTTTTGTACATTGTAACAGGAGAGGTCAGGGTTAGCGTCAAAAATAGTATTAGATAACTATTTCATAGGCTCATCAGTATAATATTCGTTAAATATTTCAGCAATAGAAGTAGGGTCATATATAAGTTATCCATTGTATTTTACTCTAGTCACTTGTTTCTTATCTATGTTATCAGTTAGCTTATTTATAATTTTCCATTGTTCAATTAAATTCCCTTCATAGCTATCAATAAGGTTACGATAGTAAGTATTTTTCAATGATCTTCTTTTACCATTTTTTGCTAATTTAGTGCGATGCTCTAGTTTCATAAGTATGTAATTGTTTATCCATGGAAAACGTAGTTTAGCTTTCTTCATTTTATGTGTCATGATTGAGTGAGTAGTATTTTTGTTCATATTTTTCTCCAGGATATTGTAAAACTCGTCAATAGCTTCATTCACATTCCTCCATATATCAATCGTCGACAAGTCAGTATTAAGTAAAGGGCTCTAATGACCTTGCCGTTGACGAGCCCTAAAGCCCCACAAAAAAAGGATTAAGTAAGTCATGTTGTAAAGTCACAAAGTCAACGTGTTTCCATCATAAGTAATGTTTACATGTGAAGTTATTTTTTTACAATCAAATACTAATGCAGTTAGACTATGATCGGTTGCGTCCATCTGGTAAACAGCTGTTCTAAGAAGTTAGATGTTCCTCTGCCTAACAAATAGATGGTCCACAGTAATAAGTATGAGTGTCCTCAGTAATTCGTGTGTGTCTATCTATAAGAGATATAAAACCCTTGTTGTACTGTACAACAGGATTCTTTCTCCATGGATTCCCCTGTCAAATCAATATTTAAATCACCTAAAATCATCTAATAGCATTAGACTTTAATCCATACAATTGTCCTTCTAATTCCTTAATAAATTCTAATTCTTTATAACTATGATACTATATGTTTAAAATGACATTATTAAGACCAGTTTCCAAAGTTGGTATATCCGCAATTTTTATTTTATTGTCTATTTTCTACAGTTAATACATTTTTAACATATACAATCACTCCTCCCGCCCTGTAAAACTCATGGCAATTGAAAAAGGATTATAACCATCTAGGTGATAAAAAGATAGTTCATTGTTAAATATCCATATTTCAGTTAATACTATAACATCAACTTTGAATTTTAAACTATGTATGTTCCCTAAATATTAATTAATTTTTTTAAACTTCTGATATTTAAATGAATAACACTATAACCGTCCAAATTGGAAAAAAAGCTAGGTCAAACATGTNATCATCTAATAGCATTAGACTTTAATCCATACAATTGTCCTTCTAATTCCTTAATAAATTCTAATTCTTTATAACTATGATACTATATGTTTAAAATGACATTATTAAGACCAGTTTCCAAAGTTGGTATATCCGCAGTTTTTATTTTATTGTCTATTTTCTACAGTTAATACATTTTTAACATATACAATCACTCCTCCCGCCCTGTATATCTCATGGCAATTGAAAAAGGATTATAACCATCTAGGTGATAAAAAGATAGTTCATTGTTAAATATCCATATTTCAGTTAATACTATAACATCAACTTTGAATTTTAAACTATGTATGTTCCCTAAATATTAATTAATTTTTTTAAACTTCTGATATTTAAATGAATAACACTATAACCGTCCAAATTGGAAAAAAAGCTAGGTCAAACATGTCTTTTTTTGTGGGGCTTTACGGCTCGTCGACATCGAGGTCATTGGAACCCTAAAATCTTGTAAAGTTGGGGAAAATGCAGTTACGCAATAGGGAGAGCCAACATGACTCTCACCGCGTGTGGGACTCGCCGAATGACTCAACCATACCCACTAAAAGCCCTCCTGAATTATAATATCTCAAAACATGCATCAAAACATTGAGGACAAAAAATGAGAAAAATGAAAGATACCCTAGCCCTAATAGCGTCTGGATCGAAAAGAACAAGAGGTGACCAAGGAAGGTCAGGAAAGAGAAAGGAAGGAGCATGGCACAAG
>NNCF01129781.1:13512-26539 GCA_002313205.1 Laupala kohalensis | reverse complement strand
CTGGGGGGGGGGGAAACGTTTCAAACGTAACACATTTAATTATAATAAAATAATATTCAAAAGAATGAAACAACTTTAACATATTTTTGTCTTTTATATGCATCGTATTTACAAGTTGTTGATGTCAAGAACGTCCATTTACTTGTGCTAGACTTCTTCCTTTCTCTTTCCTGATCTTTCTTGGTCACCTATTGTTCTTTTCGATCCCCACGCTATTAGGGCTAGGGTATCTTTTATTGTCTTCATTTTTTGTAATGTTTTGAGATATTGTAATTCAGGAGGGTTTTTAGTGAGTATGGTTGAGTCATTCGGGGAGTCCCACACGCGGGAAAAGTCATGTTGGCTCTCTTTAATTCGTAACTGCATTTTCCCTACCTGTACTGAATTTTAGGGCTCTAATGACCTCGATGTTGACGAGCCGTAAGGCCCCACAAAAAAAATTGAAGTCGTCAAGACAATCAATTCTACGACACAGCTGACCCGCTTCCCTTCTTACAAAACTTTTTCCCCCTTTACTCCAAACGTATTTAAAGTAAATAAAACTAGGATAAACTAGTTTTCCTTATTCACTGAGGATAAGCGAATTTATCCTGATTAAGTGTAGTCTAAACACGTGTAGGATGAACTTGTTTGACCTAAAAATATTCCCGTCGTAGCGACTTGCGAATTCGTTCAAGTACAGAAAAACTCGAAATCTTATTAACATTTCCAAAATTTCCGTCTTCCTTTTTAGAATTATTTAAATTTTATGAATTTGGTTATGACATCAGCCTAGTGACTGGTTTACGACTTGAGAAGGGTATAAACACACCCACGGTCTTACCCGCAGAAACGTACACCGGTGTGCATGATGGGCAAAATAAAACTGGTCCGGAGTAGAATTGTAATCTTGACACGGGTTTGATCCTTGTTAATGAATAGAAGAACAGTCCTCTACAGAAAATGTATTCAGGAGTGCATGAGGTGTTCGGTGGATGATAGGGCAGTCACCTTGCCACCTCAATCACCTGGTCTCTCAATCCGTGTCTGTTACCAGTGGAGAAAAATTAAATGGTCAGTTGTACTCAAATAATACTCACACACTGCTACACCAGAACACTGAAAACGCTATTGCTGCTATCCCTCAAGCAGCCTATATAAAAATTCTTAACAAAACTCATTTATTACTGTGTTACCCTCTCAATTTAATCTGAATTTATGAATATATATTCAAAATATATATAGAATAATAGTTTGATTGAGTGTATAAAAGTTATTTTCAATTGAATATAAATGAGTTATTTACAAACAAAAATTAATTTTCAGCTTGCTTTTTCCTTCTCTCTTTTGATACACTGCAGAGAATTAAGTTTACCTCAAAGTAAGCTGTTATTGTATAAAACTGTTGTTTCTCATCTCTATATACTATAATTGATTGCTTAAACAATCCAAAAAATAAACATAATGAGGATTTTAAACTTACCTGCACATCATCATCGAGATGATACTTTGACCACCATGATCCCTTGAGTACATTTTCATCACCTCCTTCCTGCAGTGATACAGTGGAAGTGATCATATATCTTTCTTCAAACCCTTCACATGCTCCAACAGATTTTATATTCATACATTCATATGAACCTTGTAATATCCAAGAAAAGTAAGTACAAACAAGAAACAATAACGCAATTTTCAAAAATAAACATCCCAGTTTGTGAGTGAATTGTGAGTAAATTCACAATGGATGAATCTTCCTCAATTCATTTTTTCTAAAACTTTACCTGAAAACAATTTTAGATTTTCGGAGTATTTTAGCTAAAAATTTCAAAATCATTAAGGAGTAATTTGGTAATTGAATATTGAAAGAAATTGAATTTATATTTTTACCTTAATATGTTGACCTTGCAATGACGTTTGTTGAAAACGAATCTAATGACCTACCACTATAGAATGAACCCTAAATGTTTATCATCTTACGGGTATAGAGGTATAATGATTAATTTTCGTGTAATTTTTTAATCATTTTGCACTAAACTTAACTTTTCATGTAAAGGGACTCGGTGTAATACAACGAGAAATATGCCAAAACTACGGAATATAAGAACTCTTTCTTTTCGATGGAAATTATCTAAAATGTAAGTTTCTAGAGTTGGTCGACTTTTCCCCTTATTATAGAAAGAATTATACAGAGTTGAATCAGTAGAACTCATTCAACTCGGCATTCAAACCACTAAAATCAATCAAAACCACAGGGAAAATTTCGAAAAAAAATTCTAATAAAGATAGGGCAAATATACTGACAATATTTACACCATTTCAGCCGTAAACTTTCTATTTTAAAATCTCCCTATTGTTGTAATTTAACGCGAACAATCGGAGGTCGAAACAGTAAACTTCTTGATTCATCGTTTCTTCTCTTTTGTCTGCATCTCTCGATGAATCAGTTTAATCTTGTCATAATTCTCTGTCACGTCACTTATCAATATTGTACATACATACAAAATAAAACGTCACACAAATTAATAAGCTTCATCGCTATCAATGATTCTTCTGCTTGTATCGAATCTGTAATACTTTGAATGTCTCTGGCATGGAAATCGCGAAAAGAAATCAATAAAAATCTTTAAAATTTCAAAGGACTCTTCTTAAGGGTTATTACAACAAAAAAGAAAAGTATGATTAATATTGATAAATTAGAAGAGCAGAAAAACAATTAAAATTGATTGCTAATCAATAGATGTGAATCTTCTCTCGCAGAACAGTTGCCCTTGGAGCTTACTAATGGGTCCACCAGAGTTCAATTGCGCTACGTGATGCGGACAATCCACGGAGACCGAATCGTACAAACAAAATTATTCAAGGGTTATGAAGAACACTGTATTCAAGTGCATAGCCTAAATGAAGTGAAAATAAGGAACACTATAGTCTTAACTATATGCTCTGTATATTAGGCATTCTATGTAAAGTGTATTTCTCTTCTAAGGGTTCTAATGATCTTGCCGTTGACGAGCCCTAATGCCCCACAAAAAAAATTCTCTTGTGTGGACTATAAAATAATCCGTAAGTAGGACAAATTACTATAAAATACTGAAAACTGTGTGTAAATTTATTGGTTTTCTTTGCGGTATTTAATTTAATAACCAAACGTAGTGAAATATAGAAAATGAATTTAAAATATTATATGAGAACCCCTTTCAACGGTGGGCAATTAAGACCTGTTGACAGGTGTTTTAATACCAACAATAGGGTATTAGCTTATTTTGCCCCGCGTTGAAAGAGGTTCTTATATAATAAATCGTGTATAATGTCTTTGAATATTTATTTCATTTATGTTTATATTATTTGAATAAATGTTATTCGGTGTAAGTAATTAATAAGTAAATTATTACGAGCAACATAAACAATCACCTTTTCGTATTTTAAGTAGTGGGTGTATTCTTTGAGCTGTTGAGTAGTTGCATCCTTACATTTTTTGAAAAGGACACAGAAAGAAACACTTTTTTTGTAGTTAATTAGTATTAAATATTGTTGTTAGTTTGAGCGAGCCGCGTTATAATTGCTCTTCCATCTTTATAGAGCTACATTTGAAACACTTTATAATAACTCTTCTGGAGAGTTGTTGAAATTTTTTCCTCAGTTCATAAAATACATTCTGTTTTCGATGTTACAAACATTTCTTTGAGTCACTTTAATTAGTATACATTTAAACACAAAATTTTTACCTCCTTCTGCACTGAAAGTAATACGTTCACAATAACATAATGTTATATATTATTTTAAGTTTCATAAGTTGATTAAAATCTTTGTTGTTTCTTACCATTTGTAAACAAACATAAAACTCCAACATTCGCCTTGGGTCCACAGTCAACCACGCTCTGCTTACAATTGACCAGCAAGATTACAGAAGAATCAATAGATAATACAGCTTGAGTTAAAATATCTGATTGGATGCTATAAAAAACACTGCTTCATTGTCAAGATGACTTTTTATTGGTTAGATCAATAATGCATTGAATTGCTAAGTAAGATTCACGCTATTCAATAATGCAATTGTTATTCGTTGTTTGAGCATGGAAAAATGACTAAAAATGAAAATTATAAAGATACAATACCTATTTCACTTTTTCCTCCGCCCTCCGTTCCTCGCAGCGTGGACATGCCAGCCGATGTCAACGTTCAATTGTCTGCAGCTGGTCTGCAGTCAGGTCAGTGGCGCTCTCTGTCAGTGGAACTGGAAACTTAATATTTTCAACTATAAATAGTCTGCAGCCGGTTCCCCAGGGAAACTAATATAAATAATATATCTTTAAAGCTTTTGATCACACTGCGAAGGCGCGAACATACTCGTACGCAACGGGTAATTGTCCGCTTGATACTCTTTTGATACTTTACTAGCAAGATTGTTTCAACCGTGTGTCTTGTTGGTTTTTCGAAACACCACTGAATCACCATGTACAGCCCATATAAAATGTAATTCTTGACAAACAAAAGCAGAGACCAACACTATCCACAATGACGTGTCTTCGTACTGGTACCTTTGACCAAGTGGAAGCAGACAATGAAACTGTTGGGGTAAATTCTGATAAAAAAAAGTGATACAAGATCAAATCAATAACGTTCATTACGACATAAAAATTATTGCACATCGTACATAGTAACAAAACAGGATAATATGACCGGTAATAATAATGATATTGTTTAATATGCGCGCTTTGCACCAAAATCATTCGTGGTTATTTTATATATTGCATGTCTGATACACATCTTTCAGTTTTGGAATAGTAATTTCATAATCAGATGTACACACTGTATGCAAATCTATTGTGAAGTGAATGATACAAAAATTCTATAAGAAAGCATTTTAGATAAAGAGTGAAATGTCATCCAGTTTATTTCCGGAAAACGGACGGTTGATTATGTAATGAAAGACTGTATTGACTGCCCTTTGTAAATTGATTTTGAAGATTGTAATAAACATTTTTATTTCCTTATTCATCGTCCTGATTCAATATTCCTCAAGAACTTGTCGCTGTTTCTTAATCGTGTTCGATAAATAAATATGAATAAATAAATTTACTGTTCAAATAGTAAATACACGGAGGACAAACATTTACTTTCCGGAAGCATGCAAGGGACCATCCCATCAAAACCGATAAAAGATCCTAAGGCAAGGGCGAGTTTAACTTTCAGTACACTCCTAAGTTAAAAATACAAATAGTTCGCTCCATGTTATAATAACAGCATACCAACAAAATATATATTGATAAAATTAATAAAATTTATTTCTTATAGTATATATGGGCAAAACGTGCAAGGATAGTTTTCGGCGGGGGTATAGTCCTCCAGAAATATCAAAATATAACTAGATGACGGTCAATATGAAACAACTTAACTATTTGGTCCAACACCGTAGAAAAATATCCAGATGAGATATCGAAAAACGGCTTTTTTTGCCATGATTCTGGAAGGGACTTTGTTCTCGGAAATTACAAATTGAATCATTTTTGTGAAACAAAATTCCCTTTTTTGATGGCAAATTTAAAATTATCGTCCTATCCTAACCTTATTCTTCGTATATCCTTCCGCCAGAGCTGCTACCTCCACCATCGCCTCCATCTTCACACTTACAACAGATTTTCTTAAAACGGAATCGCCGGGTCTAACAAACCTAACATCGCCGACTGTGACCGAACAATTGTTTATAATTGTTCATGTTATAATCATCATATCCTAACATACTAGTATAAACGGTGGTGGAGAGAAGAAAATAGTGCGGAACAATATTTCTTTATAACTACCGTAAATATGAAAAGCGAAGAATACGGCTTATATTTTTGGAACCGCAATAATATTTGTAGTATTATGACATAAATTACTTTTTCGAACCCTTGTGGGACCATATTCTTAAGTTTGGCCGAAATTATAAATTAAAAAAATATATATAATGTACAGTTAAATTCCAATTATCCGAACTCTCCTCAAATACTGATTATCCGGATCTAAGAAAGGCAAAACGATGGAGATTTAAACAAATTAGTTGTGGGCAAAGGAGTATTCAGTCATCGTGCGTATTATGGGACCCACCTCACTGCGGAATTACAATAGCGATAGAACTGGCTAATTCTTGGAATGTAACCCATCAGACCAGCTACACGGTAAAGCGTCTAGTGAGCTATCTGCAACCACTGTAGACCTAATATATATTCAACCGTTTTTTTAACTGTATGTTGTGAGTTCATTTTGATTTTATCCCAACAATAACTTATTTCTTATTCACCTTAAATATATCAGTTTTTGGTAGAAATTAACAAAGTATTTGGTTATCCGACCTGGTCCTAACTATCCGGATAATTGGAGATTTAATCTTCTAATTAAATCAATACCGTGTAACTCCTCTATCAGTATTTTTTCGTGGTGTTTTCAATCACTTCAAGTTACGATACAAAGAATCTCTGGGGATCTTTCTTTTACAGTATCATTCCCACAACATAATATAAGGAACCGTTTCACGAGAATGTCTCTGACTGACCAGCAGTTCGCGCTAAACCAAAATCATTTGCTTCATAAAATAAGAAAGTTATGGGTTTCAAAGATGTATTTTTACACCGCGGACACTTGTGCGCGCTAGGTGCTCACCGACAGGTCATGACACGTGACCGCTCTGGGGACGCAGAAGCTTTGTACAGCATTCGCAACCGTTGCCTACGAAATGAAAACTGATCCATTTCCCAGTAGCGCTCACTCCGGTGTGTAACATCCAAATTGCTGAAGAATAATGTTTTTATTATTGTAGTATATGCGAATGGAAAACTGTAGCGTGCTATTTAAGCTAATCTGCATGGAACGATAGGAGTAGGCTATTCTTCAAGAACCGCTTAGCTGGGTTTACCAACAACTTAGCCTACGTAGAGGTGTTAGTAGGAGTACTTAGTAATAGTTAGAGTTATTGACACTAGGAGTAGATGGTTAAGGAAAGGAGGATTCGCTTTTCAGTAGTCACAGTTATATGAAAAGAGTCATTATTGTAAAAAGCTACAAATTTTGTCTGGTCCTACCGGTAATAGATGACCAGGTGATGATGACTAGAGGATAATGTTAGCAGGTTAAGGGTCAACAGAGAACAATGTCTGCCAACTAGAACGTATGCGCATGCGCAATCTGCATAATCCTTTTCAAGGATATGAAAGGGACTTTCCCATGGGACGGGGGTACTTCCAAAGCCTTTCCGCATTATGACTCTAATTGTGTACGCTGTCGTCCATAGCAATTACTCATGAGACCGATGCTTCCGCTCTACCAGGGCATGCTGCATTTCAGTGTTTCATTTCCCTTCCATATCACGAATTTCCTGTGTGGTTTGGGAGTAACAAAAATCGCAAAAACGGACACAAGTTATTGATAACATTTTTAAAAAAACTCGTTGTAATCACGTCTCTCTTCTAATCTATAAAAAGTGCGACACACCAGAGAACATGGTTTCCAATGATTTTATTCCACTCCTTAGCGTCGACAACCATTTTAGGAAATCATTCAACATTTCTGAGAAATATAAAGCCATTGTTTTTAATTTTATTGTTTTAGGTCATGCTTTAATCCATGGACATTACATGACGGATTATATTTTTTTATCTACATGAGAAACAATACATTACAATTTCTTTTCTCCTTCATAAACATGTCCTCTTTTCCGCGTACCATTTTGTACATACTACTCACCACTAGTAAACAATATGTACCGTTTATTTCACCAAACGTCAAGAAGTTATAAAACGAAGTATTCTATACATACCATCATTCCATAACATCTTTCGGAAAGAAGTTAGATTTACTACTCTCGTTTTGTATTTTAGTTCTCGTTGCATGTGGCTATGTGGAGGAACTCTAGAAATTACGGTTATCAGTCACAGTAACAACTTTAAACATTCCATTTACAATGTAACAATTTCATCACATCAATAAACACATAAGATACTACATATGTGTTTTACTCAACTTATTTTAGTCAATATTCAAAAAATTATTTAACCCATTAATTCATGAAAATTTCATGTATTATCCCTTCCCTATCTTCTTCTTGCCTTCCACCTACCTCTCTTCTTTTCCAATTTTCATATACCCCCTTTTTCTTCACCCCTCCCTATATTCAAAACTCCCTCTACCCACTCTTCCCGACTCTCCTATGCTTCTCCAATTCTGTTCTCTCAAAACTCCCCCCGCCCCCAACGTTACCCAAACCCTTTCTCCCTTCCTGTTACACCACACCACAAGCCCAGATGCAGTGTGGGTTCTTTGGGTAGAAGCGGGATGCAACCATAAATACCACAACCCTTATGGTAGAGATCGCTGCCACCAGCTTGGTTTCCCAAGCAATTAAACACTCGTGTAATAACAATAAAATATTCCTTTAATACAAGTTAAATTGAAATCTACGTATTTACAAACTTGAACGAACTCTCAGATAATAAATACAAGTATGAATTTCTTATTACACAGTTAATGCTATCTGAAAGCATCAATTACACACAGATATGAATACTGGTGTTAACAATTAATTCGGAAATCTATCTAGATCATCCGAATCTCCAAAAATTACAAGTTGCTATCCCAAAATAACTAATTGTTATAAGTTACGTCATTCGCACCTAATCGCAATGTAATTGAATTACCGCAGCAATTCTTAAGCGGTCTGACGACCAATACTAACCGGGTCACATCTCAGTAACCCAAGGACTTCCGATCACTCAGCAAAAGTTTGGTAGTCCCCGAGGATCTTCAATCCTCACAATATATACGGAAGCGGAGGTCACGTGACCACGCCTTAGTTGCTACAATTAACACTCCAAATCATCTTGGTCACACCTCAGCTTCTGAGAATACTGTGTCTTCACCGGTATGACGAGCGGCAGACGACATCTGCCAGCGTCCTTCTCGGGATGGCCATTATTTCAGCATTCGGTGGAAATATTCCATTTATAACATATTAACATTCTTTCTTAAGGGATTTTTCCGGACTCGCCTCAGTACACATGGCGAACAAGTCCGTCTCACAGAAATAGCATAATACAGCTTACATTCCATAAGGTGCCTCACCCCGGTCAGATATGACGAACAAATGTACCTTCCCAGAAATATTATAAGACAAAGGAAAGGCAAGCACCGCTCACACATTTCGGCCGCCATTCATCGAGCGCACTGCTACCCACCTTCCCGGAAAAGCAGGGGGATGGTCCACACAATGAATGGAAAGGTCTTAGTGGTGGTCACTTTTCCTAATCAGCGGCATCCGGCTTCGCTTCTCAATGACTTCAGCGAAGGCTTAAAAATAACATTTCACAAACGGGTAGAATGTCTTGGTCGTGATTCCCTATGACGAATTTTCCCTTCCCTCGCCCATCTCATCTCTCTCAATCCTATCTCTATTCATTCTTCAACCCCCTCTATCTCACACCTTCTTCCCTATATTCCTCTCATATCCCCTCCTGTATAACTTCCAACACAATCCTACACCTCTTCGTTGCTTCTTCTTCCAACCCTCTCTTCCACTCCTCTCTCATTGTTCCGTCTCCATTTATTTCTTACATTCCTCCTTCGCCTCTTATCTAAACTTGATAATTCTACAAATTTCTTAAATATAATATATCTTTATGTATATCAGAAGGAAAGAAGAAGGGGTGAGATTAATGATAGGTGAAGAGTTTGGCATTTTAGTGCCTACGCTGATGCTCAAAAGATCTCGTTACTATGACCGCTCATGATTATTTTGATCACGACGAGTAAGGTACAACTCAAGACTTTTACAACATGATTTTTATTAGTTTATGGGTTTTATTTATAGTTCATTTAAACATAATTTCAAAGAAAACCAATTCTTCTACATGTATGAATCTTTATTTTTATACATTTTTGGACTCGTAAGTAATATGAGAGTGATTCCACTAACTCCCAAGTAAGATTTCAGTAACAAAGGTCACAAACTGAATGTAACAGGGTTTTGTAAAGAAAATATGTTTCCTAACTCTAATGTTCTACTTCAGCAGTAAAGTCCATGCAATGAACAAGTTTCCTTTCTCTCTTTAATTTTATTACACCTTTGTATACTCCATATGGTAAGTAAGGAAATTTTTTGAAAATAAAGCAGGAACTAAGATTTATCATTTTCTTGTCACCCTGAAACAAAATAAAATGAAAAAACCAATTAAAATTTGTCTCGTCCACTCACATATCTAAGCACTTCATTTCGTAAAATATGTTGTATTTTCGGGAAATAATATAGGAATAGGAACTGAAAGAATAAAGTTTAACTAGTTTTAGAACATTGAATGTAGCTAACGTTCTGTTTCATAACATGAACGTTTACTTTTCTTTAGTAAGACAATTTTATTGTCCCGAATAATATGGCGAGGACTTTTCTCCTTTTCTAGTTAAAGACAAGTTTCACGCTGGTTAATATTTACAATAAGCAAAGTAAACATGATATAAGAAAAGTTATGAATTATATATGATAATACGAGTACATAATGAAGCATTAAGGGTCAGCTGTCATTAACGAGGACTCTACTAGTGAAGTAAAGTCAAGGAAATATCTAAGAAGCAAAGTGAAATTGTGTGAAACGTCCTGGAAGAGATCGATTCAAATGCTGGGATGACGCAGGATGCGCTCAGCTATAATTCTCTTAAATATTTCAATATTTTGTGTATTTCCCAATAAAAACATAACAATTCTTAACTTACTTCAGGAAACGGACATTCATTTTTCAACTGACAACTCGCAAACATTTTTTCCATAAAATCTGGAACCACTTTGACGGCAAGTTGACAGAGATCTCTATTCTCGTAGGTATAGCAAGATCCCCAGCCACTTTTGCCTCGTCTGTAGAGAGCAATATTAATCTGAAAAATAAAAATTGCTATAAACCTGATAAAAAATGTGAGTCATTCTCATTTCGAAGATTCCAAACATCGCTTGGAGAGATTTTTTAATACAAACATTCCAAGACGACAAAATGATTTATCTTAGTCGCAATTAGTTTCCAGCTAAGGTTTAAAAATGTTTTCGTCTTTAAAAAATAAGGTAATGTATTACATAAATAATTAAATTGGTATTCAATTATTCATATAATATGTAACTAGTAAATTACATCTTCCATAATAATAGGAATTCTATGGAATTCTGTAACATGAAAATCAGAAAAAGTATTCAAATATTCTGAAATATTTCTTTACAACGTATTCTGAAATTTGGAACGATTCTTTTTAGGGATGGTAACAAGTATAGCGCAAAATATGATTAATATTGATAGAACATAAAAGCGATAAAAAATGACAACCTTGTTTCTTCGGCGTAGATATGTAGTGTTAACAAACGCTCATTGTATCCAAAGCTTATGGAAATGGCCGCTAGAGATCATTGATAGGTTCCCTTGATTTATGCTTAAACAATCTATTGACCGTATACTCTATGATATGTACTCGTGCACAATGCTTTTTTCTTAGGACTTTAGGGCTTGTTAAAGTCATTAGAGTCCCATGTATTTTGTGGGTGCATCGAGTGAGTATTACTGTCTTTCGTTTATCGGTGCCTGGAGAATCCAAGCATTTCTCGAATTGTTTTCACGTGTGAGCAATTTTACGTTGATAGCTTATTTACATCGAATTTGTTTGAACGGCGTGATGGACCCAACTTTCTGCACTCGCGTGAGGTTGTATTTGAACTTCTTGGAGAGAGACGTTTGGATAATATTATCATAATATACCTTGGTATATTCTGACAACGTCAAGTGAAAATATCTATTTTATACTCTTTGTCTATTTTAAAAATGCTCGAATGCTCAGTCTTGTGTGAACCAGTGAAATCAGTTCTTGATATATTTTAGGTTAACTGTATTGATTCTGTTTTTAAATTAGTCTGCCTGTTGGACTTATTTAGTTGTATTGGAGATCTTGAGAACTCTTGGAATTTGTGAGGAAAAGTTGGTTGTGTTACTAGGAAACTATTTCGGTTTTATGTTCTAAAATCACCTTAAAATAGGTCATGTGTGAATGTTGAAATGTTCTATATACTTTTAGCTAGTAATTTTTGACATTTTTTAATTATTTCACGTTATTGATCGTTATTGATCAATTTCTCGATAGAGAAATCTAAGAGACTGGTAATTTACACGTATTTTCTTATACAATTTTTCCTTCTTGGAAATTAACTAAAAGCTTCAAATTGTAGAAAGGAAACTAAATAGTATTATTAAGAAATTGGTCTAAGTTTTGAAAGTGTTAGTTTATTTTTATGTGAATAATTCATGTTCTTTAATGTGAAATCATTTATGTTAAATTTTTCCTTTAATTTAGAAAATTAAATATATGTATAAATTTCATTTCACTGTAATTTCTTTAAAATATGTAATTGAAGTTGAAAAATTTTATAATAGTTTGTGTATCGTACAATTCTAACCATTCAAAAGGGGTTTTAGTACTCTCCGTAAGAATAAATATATCAATTCACTATACCAGTTTTTTTTCATTCTAGATGGAAATTTTTGTACGCTTTTCAACCATGGAAATAAGTAATTTTTTTTCGTTAATTGTTTGAATATTTTTAATGTCCAATAATGATGTTTTATTATTTTTTTAAATCCTTTAATTTAATTTTAATTTTATTATTTTTTTAATGATGTTTTATTATTTTTTTAAATAAATATAAACATAATTAGGATATCCAAATCAATGTCCTCCAATTATATCCACCCACGTACCCAATTCTATGTTCACTTCCGAAACTAACGCCAGTGAAGTCATGAGAATCATCAGCTCATTAAAAAACAAATTTTCAACAGGCGTAGATGATATACCTGAGTTTNTTCGTCCCACGCTATATTAAATCCACTCGTAAATATTTTTAATAGTTCTTTATCGGAAGGGGTGTTTCCTAAAATATTTAAGAGAGCTAAAGTGAAACCTTTACACAAGAAAGGAAACAAACTTAATATTGGAAATTACCGACCAATATCTCTATAAACCCACTTTCTCAAAAATCCTAGAACAATTGTTGTATAAG
>NNCF01129780.1:271671-292212 GCA_002313205.1 Laupala kohalensis | reverse complement strand
GCGTAACACAAATTGCTTAATTGGGAATTAAGATTGTCAATGTGACAATTCCATTTGAGGTTGTCTTGAATATGGAGACCCAAGAATTTTGTGTTCAAAACAGTTTTTAATTGTGCTTCGTTTAAAGAAAGAGAAACCTGGGGTAAAGATTTTGTGATACTATTGTGAAATGACATAGACACTGTTTTGTCAGTGTTTACAATGAGACGATTTGCATGGAACCAAGTCGAAAGGTTAGACAAAACTTTTTGAGCATTGGCGTGTTTACATAGTAAATTAGTGTCATCAGCAAAAAGAACCATTTTGCAATCTGATGTGGATGATGACATGTCGTTCACATACAATAAAAAGAGTATAGGATCGAGAATTGAACCTTGGGGTACTCCACAAGTAAGTGGCTTTGTTTCTGAAAGACAACGCTGAAGTATTTTATTTTTAGTATAGGATATTTCGACCTGTTGTTACCTATCTTTTAAATAATATGTTAACCACTGATGTGGAAGTCCACGAATACCTGAAGAATGCAATTTGGAAAGGAGAATTCCGTGATCGATGACATCAAATGCTTTGGATAAGAAAAACACCCAGAGAATTTTCCCCACGGTCAAGAGATGTGGTAACATCGTTTAAGAAGGAAAATATGGTGTTTGCAGTGGGAAAGGATTTCCGAAAACCGTGTTGATCGTCAGAGAGAATGTTATTTTTTGATAAAAAATCTAGAAGACGGTTAGAGAACAATTTTTTCTAGGATTTTTGAGAAAGTTGGTAGTAGAGATATTGGTCGGTAATTTCCAATATTAAGTTTTTTTCCTTTCTTGTGTATAGGTTTTACTTTAGCTCTCTTAAATATTTTAGGAAACACCCCTTCCGATAAAGAACTATTAAAAATATTTGAGTGGATTTAATATAACGTGGGACGAAAATTTAAGAATAAACTCGGGTATATCATATATGCCTGTTGAAAATCTTTTTTTTAATGAGCTGATCATTCTCATGACTTCACTGGCGTTAGTTTCGGAAGTGAACATAGAATTGGGTACGTGGGTGGATAGAATTGGTGGACATTGATTTGGATATATTGAGTTCGTTATTTTACCTACTTTTGAGAAGTAAGAATTGAACAAATTTGAGATGTCCTGACGATTTGGTAAGATTTTGCCATCGTTTAGTATCCCTATACACCTGGTTTTAAATAATAAATATGTATTTGTCACGAGGGAAATGTAACTCCGTAAGATATTGTTTGGAATTATATTACATGTGTTCCCGAGAGACCCATGATTATACTCAAGTTATCCATAGTTTGGATACCAAAAATAACAAAGATGATGAACTCGAGTGGTATTTCAGGACAGCCACAACCAATATTTTAAAACAAAAACCCCACACTTGTTAAGACTTGGATTGTCGTTAGATATTAAAATCATCTTTCGGTAGCACATACATATACCTTACGAGTGTACCAACACCATGGAAACAACAAAGAGACTACCATAAAATGAATTTAGTTGAAAGTAAATTAAATAATTAAGATTTCTTCGATAATTTAAGCTATGTAGTTTATAAATAGGAATGTAAATTTTATGTGTTTAAAAGGATTAAAAACAGTATTTTAAGGACAGGCTCTTCCACAGGTATTTTGTCAAGTTTGGTGGTAGTGAATACAACGTACAAGATGAAAATATCACGAAGTCGAGTAATATACGATGTAGAGTGAATCAATTGTGTAGTTCTCCCAAATTTAGTAACTTTTCAGGTGGCACCTAGACTATATATGAGGCAGAGGAGAACACTAATCAACAAAAGAATGATATACAATATATTTGGAATATTAATGAAAAAAATGAAATAAAGAATATATTGAAACAAAATTTGAATTGGATTACTACCGCCTCATGGTGGGATGGCAACCTTGAGGGAGTGTAGCGTCGAGATCTGTTATGTCAAAATTAATAATATTGTAAAGTTGATAACAAACACATAATTCTTAATTTCTGGGGGAAGGTGAAGATAAAATGTTTGTTGTAAGGAAACGTATTAATTTGCTAGGTGACTTTTGTAACGTAAGCATCGGATTAGATAGAATTTTTCAGAATTCTAATTTAAGAAGAGCAAGTTTAGGTTAAATTTGAGTTTTTACATTTTTGTTTACACTATCTCATGAACTAATTGAGATATTATCTCAGATTTTGGGCACAAACATTGCTAATTAACATACCTAGAAATCTTTATAATAAGAAAAATATTAGAAAAATTTATGATTAGAATTAAATACAAAAGTACAAAAACTATGAAATTATTTTTAAATACCACCCTCCTGAATATAATTACATTTTTATAAAGTGGTGAATTGAAATGTGAAGAAACAAACTTGAAGAGTCCTCCCCCCGCCCTTCTACATTAGAACACCGTCCGTATCACATCACAGAATGTCCCATGTGATGCTGAGAGGAGACGGCTAGTACTGTATAAAAATTATTGCGGAGATATACTGTTTTCTGTCAGAAATAATAATATTGTAAAATTCATAACATTCGGTTTCTTACAATTTCTGAGGTAAGGTAAAGTTTAAAATTTGTTGCAAGGAATAGTATGATTTTTGCTTTCTTATGATGTATGTTTAAAATTAACTTTTCGTCAGATACTGTATCCAAAAGAGAATATTTGTCGAGAATTTTACATTATTGTTAATTTATGACGAACAGTTTAGTTACTTCTGTTGAATAAAACGTGGTGAAACAAACAACGATTTGAATTCGTTTCAACATAATGGGTTGAATCGTTCTCAACAACTGAACAGGAAGAAGTGAGGAGATGTAAACGGAGAGGTACATGGAGTTACAGAATAATATTTACCGACTGAAATACTTCGCTGTGATGTTGATTACACCCCAAGTATGTTAGAGTGTAAATAAAAAACCATTTTTAATTTTTGGCTACCTGAATAAGGATATTTATTTACTTGCAGCCTTTCATTTTTAACGTTTACTTTTTATTTATTTTTGTGACAGCGAAGATTGTGTCTTCGAACAACATCAACCACTGAAAACGCGGCGATGAGAATCCTGTCATCTCCGCACTTTCTGAAAACGCCCAATTTCCTTCCGTCGAGTGTCATGTAAATCGTAAATGTTATATCAAACCACAAACAACCCGCCCTATTTTCACATGTGTGGTTTTACTGTTCTGTTGTGTTGTGCGCGTTTGTGTTATGTTACACCCTGACTCCTCTTCACACTTTCCAACATTCGCAAATGACAAGTCTAAAATGCAGTCATGGGGAGCACCTCCATGGCCGGATGGCGCGCCGCGCCGGTCTAGCTATTGCCCGAGGCGACACACGGAGCGGCGGCGGGGTCTAGTGAATCTAAAACGTTTGTAAAATCTAAACTATTCGTCCAAATTTTACGATTTAAAGACAGTTTTCATCTTTCTTAAATTTAAAAACAACAACAAAGAACTCATTTAATTTGATGAGGATTTATTTTTATCTACTTGAATTACACTCTTAAGTTGAAGTATTTTAATACGTCTATTTTTAAAACTTTTTTTTCTATAATTTAGGTTTCTATATTTTATTGTAGATGTGTTTTCGGGGACTGTTTTGTAGAGCTCTTTGAGACGATCATTATTGCATTGTTGTCACCTATCTCTAACCGTTTAAGCAGTGTATGCAAAAAATCTCTCCGAAGTTGGATTTTTTCCCGGTTTGATTAAGCAATATCGTCATTCCCTGTTATTTGTCTCATTCCTTTTCATACAGTAACAAAATATATACTAAAACCTTTCCTGAGGACATACCTACTAATTAAAAATTAGAATCATGTTAATCGGACGAGTGGTTCAAAAGTTTCAAGATCATTTACAGACTGGCACAGACGTTTTATGATGGGTAGCGAAAATGAATGACGGGAGCGGGCCTGCTGCCTTCGATGGAGGCGTGGAGGGGGATCGGCGAGGTCTCTGGGAGCAGTGAAAAACTATAGTGGCATGTAGCATACGTACCACGTTTTCTCAAATTTTCGTTTGCCGTAACAATTCTGTAGAGAAAGGTATGGATCTATCACATATAGCACTTGCATACTCACCTCTAGGGCGCTATATGTCCACTTTTTTAGAAAAATTATTTATGGTGGTTTTAGAAATTCTATTTTGTTTGTTGAATCGAATAGGAGTTGCAAATATAATTGTTTCAAATTCTGTGTTAAAAGCAAAATAAATTGCGTTTACAGAATGAAAAACAGATAACTCGTTCCGCAGATATTATAGCAGTAAATTTCGATTATTTTGAAGCGCAACGTGGTGGCCGTTTCCGTAAATAAATTCGGTACATTTAGCCTTAACGTGCGCTACGGAAAGACGAGTGGAAACTTGATCAAGTAAGGATTGGGTTCTTGAGGTGAAGCAACGGAAGGGTCAGGTAATCCGCATTCTACGCTTCAATGGTTTATAGGGCCTAAATATGACATATGTATTATATTGATTTTCTTGTGTATCACAATTGACGTGAGCCCATTGCTCTTAAGTTGTCAATTTGCCTGAAGACGATCCGCAACAAGGATTGAAACGTTGTGTGTGTTATTTTATTTATTTGTGCTTTAGAGTAAATATAAGTCTGTTCATAAAAATAGAGTCGTTTGATTTGTTGTCAACTATATGTGCAGATGGAAAATATGACTAATTCTGTCTCAACATTTCTTTCGGTAAAAAGTCCGTTGAAAAATGTACATTTCAAATATATAATCTAAGAAGAAAAGATGTGTGAACATTGGTAAGTTTGATGGATATGAACCCGCGACCTGCGATTCTGAATGCTATATGGGTGAGTGACATGTATCTTTTTAAGCCAGTTCTGGCATTAACGGAGATTAGTTACGGCTACGTGAAAAAGGGGGTCCGCACATTTCATCTCACGCACAATTCTACTCATCCACCAGCGCGGCGGAGGGTCAAGCTGTGGTGATGTAGGTGGTAGTCCGCAGGGTTAGACAAGGAAAAAGTTTACAGACTACCGCCGCCGTCAATGTGTGACCCTCTTGAACTTAATATTTAGAAATATACGAGTTATTTCACTAGACATGCCATATTTACACCATATTTATATTTCCTTGAACGTGGTATAAGTTAATCTATGAACATAAATATATTTTAAAACATTTTGATTTTTCTTTAGTAAGAAACACTCTTCCTTGATTTAAAAAAATTGTGAACCAGACAATAATTGTTGTAACTATTAACTTATCTCTGACTTTGGATACTCCAAATATCATTTTTTTGCATTATAAAACCAAACCAGAAGATATTCGTCCACCATCAGTTGAAAATATAAATTCCATAATAATGCACATCTTTTGGAAATTTCGAAAAAATTGTTGTTTTTTCACCTATATTCTATAATACAAGAGAACAACGTCAAGAAGTTCATCGCCCTTTTACTTATTCTCTGAGTTGATGAAAGAGCCAGTCAATCGATTAGTTACAACGTAGTGTGTTCAGAAATTACGAAAATCTAAATTCAAAAGAAACCTCAAATTCTAGTCTTTCAATTATATTCACAAATAAAACGAATTGGGTCCTTCCAGAATAAAAACAAAATGACGTAATACATCCATCTTCATCCATTTTATAGTTAAACCAAAATTCAATAGATCAAATGTTACTCATACTCAAAAAAACATTATGAACCTTTTGAAAAACAATATGAAAAAGTAAGAAAAAAACATAAGGGAAAGTCTGTTAGATTTATATTATGATTTTCACCACTTTAAGAAAATAAAATCTTCAAATCCGTTCTCATTTCTGCGCAAAATTACTACATGTTTCAAAAATGACAAAGAAAGATTAAAAAAAAGGAACTCTCTCACAACATAAGTGTATCAACACCTAAAACTACATGAACAAAATGGGGTAAATTAATTTTCATGTAAATATTATAGCGTAGCATTGGCTCGTCAGAAAGGTAACAAATTCTGTATTCGAAGGAATGTTAGAAACGAGACTGTTCAAGGGAGGCAAACTGTTCATTCGCTATCAGCTGTTGTGCGCTGAGTCCATTTAAATTAATCTTAACAGTATTTATTGCATTTCTTTTAGTGATTAGTAGGTGCGGCCCAAGAGTGCCATAGTTGCGAGCAACCACTGTGTGAAATCCACGAAGATGTAATGCTGGATACCAGTTATATGGGTAAGTTCGATATTTATAATTCCGTCAGTCGCGTAAATTAATGATTCATGTCGGAGTTCTTAAATTCGACACTTCCTGATGGTCATAAAGTGGGAAAGGGGATTAAAAATTTTGGGTACCATTAAACTCGACTCTTTGTACCTGTCCTAATGGCTTGCCATCCCCCGCTCACCCTCATGCTGAATGGCTTTCGTGAGTCACTTACTGGGGAGATATTTTAGTGCTATTGATTGAGAATTTTTATTTCTATTATCTTACAATTTTTGAATTCCATACATAATTCCAATAAAACCCAAACACGACGTATTTATGACATAACTGAGTTTCAAGCTTCTGTTTTTACTTACTTATGTAGTAGTATATAGAAAGTATCGTAATTGTGAAAAACATTCGTTCACGAAATTTTGACGGAAATATCCGTTTTGGGAGTCCATGACTCCGAAAAAGTGGTGTGTAGAATTCCACTTGTAATTTTCCTAGTTCTTTCATAAAACAGTTATGATTGAAAGGAAAATAATATATTTTGATTTAGATTATCGTGCATCAGTTTTCGATAGTGCATCAGTGCTTGGCACTTCTGAACCAAGATTAGAACCAATTCTGAAATTTAGAACCAATTAATTTGACTTTGGAGTACTTTATGACTTCGGTTTTATTTTGTCTCAATATTTTATTTTCTAAATCATGAAAAGTGCATTTTATGACAGGAATGAAGTAATAAGACATCTTTGAAACAGCAAGTTTGGTCATTCGTCTGAACGTCAAAAAATAAAGCTTAGATTTAACTTCGATTTTGTCAAAATATTTTTTTTCAATCATGGAAGTTTTCTATTATCTTCATAATTAGGGTGTTTTCTCCTCAATTGCAGGTTTTATCGTTGGAATTCTGTTGGTAAGGTATAAGCAGCTATTGACTACAAGAATGCAATTTTCCACATGTTTTCTGATGCGACATAAAATTAAAATATATAAAAAGGAAATTGCACAGAACATTTCTATGGCACATGTTTGGAAGCTCATTTATTTTCTATAATTCTCAAGCAAGTCTCTGAATAGTAGATTTAATTTTCCAAATCCAGTCACTGTAGGTATTTAAAAGTCCAAAAATGTTTCATATTTTATTGTCAATTATTTTGAATAACTTACATAAGATGTTCCTCTAATATTATTATAAATTCATTCATGTGGAAATAAACAGAATTGTTAGAGTAAATAACGTCACCATTTTGAGGTCCAAACTCATTTTCGACAATGTTGTCAACTGATACAAAAAATAATTTACAAAATTTCATTATCTTAGCAACAGTTCTATCATTTTTATTTTTTTTTAAATACCAGGAAAACAAGGAGTGGAATAACAATACTTCAGGTTCTGATTTCAGCAATTAACAGAAATATTTGTTCTATCTATTCTACAATTTTTATTAATTTCATAGCGCTCTTGAGTCATTTCTTTTCGTCTGGGGATAAAATGATAGGGAACATTGGTTGGAAATTAAATGTATTATACATTATTTCGGTACAAGAATGTTGCGTTATAAAAAAGCAGTTTTCAAGATATAGGCGAAAAACTAAAAAAAAGCTTTTTTGTTTTCCCTTGACGTGCTTCTTTTCGTTACCTAATTACTGAACTAGTGGCAAAACTTGCATTTGATGCCAGTAAGGTTGTGTTTGGTATCATTTTTCATCGTTTTTGGTGAAGATTTCAATTGTTCTGAAACAACCAAATTTTTGTGGCAAAGTCAACTCGGAGAAATAGCTACCCACCGTCCCCATTTACTGGGGATTCACGCGACGGACACAGGTAGACCCGCGTAGACCTAATCCTTAAGGACAAGGAAAACGGCAACGCTGGAGACTACTACCTACATCACCACTCCGCCGCGCAGGTAGAAAAGTTGAATTGTGCGAGAGATAAAAATGTGCGCAACTCGTGAAAAAGACCTGAAAGGCGCACATGTTGGCGAAAAGGGACATTATTGCTTATTTAAAGGTATATGATAGTATTACTCTCTGCCTCTTATTGCCAACAAGTCTCACAGATGGTACAAGAGAATATGTTCGAATGTGCTTACAGGAATATTCTTAGAACATTCCCTTTCGCATATATGTGACGTCTAGTATACAATAACTTTTTAAGTACTATCATATTCAGCGAACATATTTACAAAACTATCTTATTCAGCAAAATTGTGATATTGTTTGCTGATAAAGATTGTCACATGTTCAATGTACTTTAATGTCACTCTAGTTATTTCGCTAATAATTAATTAGAATTTAACAAGTTATGTCGCTTATTTTTTAGAATGTGCAAGTTAGGCCTCCTTCTCTCTCATGCAATTTTTGTGTAACAAAAAATAAGTTTTTTGTGTCCTAATGCAGGCCGCACACACTTAACGCGCCTATGACAATGACGCGGAGACTCGCGTCACGGCGGGTAGTTCTCGTACAAATGCCATGGATAAAGTAGTTCGGGAGAGGTATAAAGAGTAAGTTCGGAGGGTTTGGGGGCTTGTTGATTGGAACGGTTGCGAGTGAGCTTTCAAGGGAGGAGTGACGGCGTTCGATCCTTGCGCCTGGTGGTAGAATGTACATGTAAGTCCACGTGTACTCTCCACGACGCGACCTGAAATGTTTATGCGTCCATGCCCTTGTGCTGCTGGACCCAACGCTGACTCTGATATGTGCCATGCATATGCAAGTGTGCCTGAACTGTACTTACAGATCTAAGGCAACCGTTAATATTGCCTCCCATTGGGGACCTGAAGGAGAACAATTATAAAGTTAATTGCGAACTCAATTAGAATGTGTAAAATTTGCATTTGATTCCTTCAAGCGAAGTCAAAGTAATATAATAACATTATATTTAAAAGAAACCAAAGGAGCAGGGGTTCGATCCATCTAATAGAACGTTAACACTTACCTGGCTCATTGAAGTCAGCTTCCGCTGCTCGATCAAACAACTAGGGCATATAGGGTTCGGCCCATCTAATAGATCGTAAAATATACCTTGTCCTTCGAGAAGGAAACACAACACTGTGTAAAATTGATCTTAATTATTTCTTCATCCAAATTACACAACATTCTTACTTACTAATTTTTCACACGCAAGCACTTTCCCCAACATATACCCTTTCAATGTTCCCCCAAAATCACAATGACCATGCATAATGAAAGAATACTCTCTTCAAAAAGTTATGATACTGGTTAGACAATTGTTCCAGTCAACAATCAATTACGCTTGGCAATTGAGAGTATGATTTTTTTAAACAATTAATGTTTATCTTTATTGTCCTTGTCCATTAATGTTCTTGAAGCACAAGAGTAAGAGTTCAAATCACTGGTTCTTCTCGCAGCGAATTATAAACGAAATACTGGATGCAACCAGGCCTTCGGAATTCTCCCATTCATCAGAGTTAGAAGCAGGCGACCACCCGCTCAGCATACCGGAAGCCATGACCATCTCCTTCTNTCAAAGCATGATAATACCTATAATAATACCTTTCTAATACCAATAATAAAAAAATGAGCAACATAGAAAAGACTTTTAATTTATCATGCTTCAAAAGTTCATTAAAGTTGTGATCAACTCAAGACAAATGATCAACAAGTGACATGCTCGTAATGACACATGGTTTCGAACAACAAATCACCAAGATTGTGAGATGTTCATGTTCTACAGTAAAAGTTCCTCGCTCACGAAAGTTAAGTTTGGTTTCAACAACCAGAGTATCTGACCTCGTCATTCACAAACGAGACCGAACTTTGATCAAACGACCACGTGAGCCGAGAATCTGAATAACAATACCAAGCAAGTAAGCAAATCTGAACCATAATCAAAGAGTAAGCAAATCTGAACCATAATCAGAGAGTAAGCAAATCTGAACCATAATCAGAGAGTAAGCAAATCTGAACCATAATCATTAGAACCTGTTCCTGAAGCGTTCGTTATTTTATACTAGTTCTCCCCGCCAGTCCCAAAAACTTAGAAATTAAGGTTTAGTTCTTGACACAGACTATTTAGAAATTTTATTCAAACTATTTAATTTTGGATAATCTATTGAAACTCAGAGGAACTTGGCCAGAATGTCCCCCACCCCAAGTATCCTCTCGAAGACATGGGGTGTTTCACACCAAAGTGCTCGGTCGTGTTATGCCACTGATAATGTACATAATATTTGGTCACTACCCACTAACACCAATTTCCAAGAGTAGTTGACTTTGCGAAGAATAAAATCGGAAAATAAAATTTCCAAACTGAATAACTCTTATTCCCTCTTTACAAAAATATCCTTAATTACCTTCAACCTCTCTTCCTAAATGTGTGGGGTGCTGGCACACTTAAGTTTGGTGAATGTTGATAAACTGTGTGTTTAGAAATAAAAAACACATCACCGTCTATGCAGTCTATATGGACAAGCCGGCCCTGCACAACACTCGTTTCTCACAGTCTCAAGGTAAATTTCATATTCATTTTCGTGAATTTAAAATTACAGAATTGAGGAAGTAGTTATGTACACAAAAAGTAATGTACATAATCAAACCCCTAGAGCAATTGGAAGAACTTTTTGTATCTTTAAAAAATATATGTTTATACGTCATTCTTCAAGCTATAAATTTCCACAGTGCAAAATGCTTCTAGAAGCTTCAAAATACACACTCTTCCTTTGTTCTACCCACAATACCCACAACACAATAAATCAGCTAGTCAGAATGAAATGTTTGGATTCACTGCAATCAATGCAGAATAGAATAAGCTAAATTTTCGAATATCGCTCTTGTACGGGTCTTCTGGGTCACTTCTATTTATGCGCAAACTGGGGTATTACTAATTTTTATGTCGATAGAAATGTTCAACATCATACTGACAAGGTAATAATGTAATGTTATTTTTTATTTGTTATGGCACAATTTTACTAGTTATAACAATATTCCTGAAGTTATTCTTTTAAACTTTAGACAGATCTCTTAAAAAGAACAAGCTGCAATATCTGCATCATGGTGGCATGACAGCAAGGTTGTTGACATGCCTGGTGATGACTCTTGTATCTGATCTTGCAATATACGCAATTCCTCACCCTAATTTCCAAACAAAATATTGCCATTACTCAGTTGCGAGGGTGAAGTCAACTATTTCACAGTTCTATTCCCAGGGATTTTCATCACTTTTAAACACTCAGGAAATTGCAGCATTTATATAATAATATCCATTATTTGTGTTTAGGAACTTAGGTTTTCTACATTTTTCACTTTTTCTTGTCCTTGGCAATCATTCACAAGACACTTCAACTCTGTCCCTCACTTTCCTGTAACACAGTTCTACTACATGTAGCCCAGGGCCTCCCTCTTCTTTGTTGACCTTGAAGATTCAATTGTTGTGCTCTCTCGCTCGGCTCTTGGACATCCTTACATTGTGTGTGGTCTATTCATTGATATTTTCACTTCTTAATTTCTTAATATTTATTTGACAGTCATATCCCACAATTGTTGTTTTTTACGATTTTAGGTCACCAAATTTTCATTATGTATCAGAGGCACTGATTTACAAAGGTTGAAATATCCTTTTGCTTCTTTGGGTTACCAGCGAACTTTCACATCCATATAAAAGTACTGACTTTTCACAAGTATTGAATAGCCTAATTATTAATGTTTTAATGTATTGTTATTAATATTATTTGAAGTCCATATCCTCCTCATTTTACTTAAAATTCCCCTGGTCTTTTTTATTTGCGTTGATTCTAATTTCTATGTTTTTTTTCCAAAATTGATTTTCAGGTCAGCCTTTACAGACTCATCTTTCAAGTTCTTCAGCACATCTTGAAAATGTTCAAATTTTTGTGACAAAAGGTAAACATCTACATATTTCAGATCTCCCTATGTTTCCATCATTGTCCATTGAATGCCTCTCTTTTAAATTTTGTAGTTTTTGTTAGAAAATCATCAGTCTTTAAACTGAAAATGTTACATTTGAATACAATTAACTCTTATCTTTGTAAAATGTAATTGCAACTTGTAATTCCATAACCATCAAAGTAAAAATAGTATCATAAAATTATATTTTATTCAATTTTTCTTTTCCAGAAATCAATATGTTAATAACAAAAATATTTTATCAGGTGGTAAAAACACATCATGAGCCCAGATGCAAATTTTTCCACATACGAGTTCAGAATTATCTCAGTAAATTCTATGTACAAAAGAAAGATTTTAAATGTTTGTTTTCCTACAACAATAATTACACAAAACTATTTCAGTTTTTAAATGATACAATTCTAATACTGTTCATTTGCAATATCGATCAGCTTTCATTTTACTGCGACGATCCAGCAAGGTTTCGTGGAGACTTCCAGATTCTCGTGCTTTCTGAAGTTCATTTCTATCCTCTGTGTTAATGCGCATTTTCTTATCTTGAAACTTCTGAAACTTACGCCTAAAACCAAAAACAAAAGAACATTATTTCAGAATATAATTTTATAACACTTATTCTCCATTTATCTTACACATAGTTGATTTCCACTTGAGCTAAGGTTCCTTGTTCTTCTGAAGGTATTTCAACACTCTTTTCATCATCCTTCGCAACACAAGATCTCATCTGCAACATTTCATCATCTCGAGCTACTTTGCTGACTGCAACAACAGAATCATCTTCTTGGGCCACTGACATAAAGCAACCATTGCAACCCAACAGAGCCATTCTTCCATCCTTAAATAGAAACACATCAAATAATAAAAATTAAAATCACTTAAAGGAATCTAGTGAAGGAACAAATTAAATAAATAACAAAGCACGATGTAAATTACTTTGGGATTCACAGTGAAGTCACTACAATAAATTATTGGAATAATTCATCAGACACACACTCCACTTACATACGATGAAGAAATCAATTTGGAATATTATTTTATTTTTCAAACTTCCAAATCTAATGAATTTTCTAAAACTTTGGTAAGTTTGAGAAAAAAATACGTTACAAAATGTAACCACTTTAGAAAAGCCGAAAAAAGAAACTGTTTACTGTAAATTTACTTATCACCCTAGCTTACTTCAGAAGTTCCAAAAAAAATTCAAAGAAGTAAATATTACTTTGGCTCCACAAAATAAATTAATCATTAAGTCCCTAATTAAAGCTAATTATAAGGATAAAGTACCTCCTCTTAACAGATAAGGAATTTACAAAACTCATTACAAGGATCGTGACAAAGTTTATATTGGACAAACAAAAATAAATTTAGCAATTAGAAAAAATAAACACTTTTGGGGTGAAAAACACAAAATAGATAAAAATGTAAGATTGATGAAGAATGTTGGTGGGTTTTTTGAACCGTTTGTAAGGGAATGACTGTTCATTCAGCTATTCAAGAACAGATTGTTAAATTTTGAAGTTCCATTAGAAAACAGCTTGATTCCAAAATTCATCCACCTGCCTGCCACAAAAAGGACCGAAGTGGAGTGTGGGACCACCAATTATTACAATAATTTATTTACCAAAGCACAACATTGTTTTTTCTGGTGTCTAAAATGTTTTGAGCAAATTTAAATTTATATGGTGTGCTGATCTAAAAAATTAAAATAGCAGGTATACTTTGTGGGGAAAAGTACCAACTGTTTACCTCTTTCCAGTTACTAATTTTTCTCTCAAGATATGGATAGGTAAACTTTTTCTCCAAATTGCTTTTCCATTTTTCTAGGAAACGATCTTAAGCTCTGTCAAGATATTTGAGGTCTTCCAATACAAATGAGTCCTTGAATACTTTCCACGTTATTGGTTTCTGTTTATAGACAACTCTAACAAGAGGAGTTTTAAATGTGCCTTTTATATAATGCCAAGAAATATGTCTCAATATCAATTGCTGATTAAACCATCAATAGACTAATACGAAAATAAAGCCTCGGTACAATAAAGTTCCATGAAAAAATATGGATAGTATGTACGTGCATATCACAGGTCAACCTTTCCCTTCATCAACAAGATATCTTTAATTCTCTTGTTCCTCTACAATATAAATCAAAAGAAACTGGTAGACAAAATAGTGACCGATCATAAAGAACATCTTTGTTGATATGTTGGACAAAACCATCTTTCCCCCACCGCATAGACAGCTAGGCTGCATACAATGCAATTTCTGAAGAAAATTATAAACGACAAAATGCTTTGGAAGAATATAGGCCCAAAATTCATAAATTAAGTACAGAAAAAAGGAATGCTTATGCCATAATAAAGCAGCTCAAAAGCGATGTGCTACAATTTATATTCTATGAATGAAGCTACGTGAAATACGGGGACGTCATTTGCCCCTTTTGTCAAAACATATCTGGGTAATCGCAAATAACAGAAGTTAGTTAACCTTCATGGATAACTTCTTAGACATAAGAAAGAGATTAACCTCTGATAGATTTTGTTTCACTTGATTGACATAGTCAATTAATAGTTTCCATAAAATAAGTACTTATCCATTCTTCGTGAAATACTGTCCTTGAGTGAACACCGTAATACAATCTGTGGAGTCTTTCATGCGAACATTGTACACAGATTGGCAGATGTGGCAGTGGACTAGGTTCAGTACTATGGCTACGTTTACACGTCCGGCGTTGGACCTCGCTTACGTAAAACAGATCCAACCGGTTTGCGAATACACGTGATCGAATTTAACGTAATTATATTATTTATCCGATTAATTGAATTGAACAGAACACGAGTATCTACTTAAATTAATTTGCGATCTGCGCTGAATCACTTGGGTAATTTTTACAAGAGTACTTAACAAGCATGTGCCTGCACAAGACACGTTTGCCCGGTCCCAGGAAGTGGTCTTCCGTTAGACCGCTAGGTGCGCGTTTACACAGCCTTTTGGACGGGACTAAAGCTCGCTTCACACGATGCATTTCGCAGTCCATTATAACATGCTTTTTCTTGCTTCCAATGTCCTTTGATGTCTGTGATTCGGACAGCTGTGATTCTTGCCCTGCTGTACTGGCTTCAAACGATGCATTTTATCGCGACAGTTTTGATGATCTGATGCGCGTGTATTGACAGTACGGGAAATGGTCGTGGTTATCGCAGTGATTGTTCGACGAAGAGATTTAGCAATTAGCGCTGATAAGCCAACTCAAAGAATAATGCAAATAAGTGGACGTAATGACAACATTGTATGTCAAGTCGTTTGGTGTTATTAGATAGTGGCAAATAGTGGAGTGTTCGAAGTATCTTGCTTGATGAGCTGTAATATAACATAAAATGTCAAATAAAATGTATTTGTGATATTTTTCTTCAAAGTGATTTTATTTATCGATTACATATTTTCGCCAATAATTTGTTTTAATGATTGTTGCTCTAACCTTAAGGTTGCTCAGCTGCATCACTTAAAATAATGCATAATTTGTCACAGCAAATAGATAAAAATTAACACAAGGTTCGGTTTTGCAATCTATTATAAATTAAATATATTAACTGATAACACTTTGTTGCATTTCTGAATGTATGTTTGTTAAATTAAGTTCCTTTTAATAAAGATAATCATAATAAATAAATTTCATAAAGAAAGCTTATTAATTAGGAAAGCGAAAGTACTGCTTTCATCTTCGGTGGTGTGCTGGCTTCCAATAGTAATTGTATCATCCACGATTATTTGTTTCAAATAAATTGTATTTAGTTTACTTTAACGATAATTCATCAGTGCTAGTCCTATTTCGAACAGTGGGCCATTAGCTGTCACAGTCACGGGACGAGACTCAAGGTTTTCATTGGTTGATACTCCAACTTTGCATGCAAATCTGCACGAAAAATAGAACATGTGCTATTTCCCAAATCTTGCACGCCAGACTGCAGCGTAGACAGCAATGACGTCATTTTCTGCCGTTCGAGACTGGACGGCTGACAGCGTAGTCCTCCATGGCCATGGTTCTCAGCTTTACCGCACATTGTCAGCAGCACAGGCCGATGGTGGGAATACATACCGTTCGTTGGACCATCAGGCCGCCCTTTTCTCTCTACCCTTTTCCTGGGAATTCGAGCACTGACCTCTCGGAGTAGAGTAAGGGAAATTCTTTCCTTATCTTCTGTAAAGTTAGTTTTGCCATTTGTGCTCAACGGCTCCGTTACTTCCAAGAAATTTATTATCTTCAAAATGGGAGCTTTCTTTATGAAGTCTCACTCGTAGTCAGTCTCATTTAAAAATTATGGTAGAATAAATTACGGAAAATTTATTCTACGGTAGAATAATAGACGTAAATTTAACGTAAATGCTCAAGTTTATTGTGACAATATTAAGAAAATCTAAAACAGTCATTAAATATTACAAATACTTTCTCACTTCACGCAGAAACTGAAATCATCCAGTACTAATTCCAAACCCTACGAACAAACATTCCAACTACATTTTGATTAAGTTCTTCCTTTAATTAATAATGATGAAATTGGGAGAGAATGCAAGAAACACATTGACAGTGATGAAAAATTAACGCTGTACTTGAGGTTTGAAACATAAGATATCAATTACCGTAACAGTACTATAGCATAATAAGGAAATTTCTTATTGTTGTTGCAATTTTCAATTTGGTAGGTGTACGATAATATCGGTTTGTGCGATAATTTCACTATCTGTACGACGAATTATTTCACTTCAAAGACTTCAAGAGGAATAATTGGACTTAAAGTGAAATAATTTTCAAATATTTTTGTTTTCTTTTCTTCTTTATAACGCTGTAAACGTATGAAATGTATCACATAATTATAGGATATATGAAAAATATTGAAATTTCTAGAAAAGATGTAAGAAAGAAACGTGAATAATACAATTCGTAATTGACGTTTTATTTCAATTTTACATTACTATAATTGTAGAAAAAATAAACATATTGCATTAACTTCTACGTTGTATCATTTAAAGTACAAATAAATATTATTTGACTAGCTGAGTACCCGCGGTTTTGTTCGTGTGAATTTTGTAATACGGCTGTTACTTTATTTTTTCTCACATTGATATCCAGTTAAAATGTTATCCATTAATAGTGAATATTTGATAGTATTGGTGTTTATCAATCCCTCATATTCACTTATGTAATTGAGAAAAAGATTTTAGAAAACACCAATTTCTCATTTCATCCCCTTAGGGGAGAATTTTCGTAAAATCTTTTCTTATGTGACATTTTAGATAATTTTTCGTGTCACGCTCTTCCCAACCCTCACCTTTAGAGGTGTCGTGCGAAGTGTACATTGTGTAGGAACAATGTCATTGCAAACACGATTATTCATTTCAGAATACACAAAGCCATGGGACTCGACCCTAAAATCGGTTTTTTTATGTTATATTTACGTCTCGCTCTTCCCTCTAAGGATACTGTGCCACTACGTGATCCCATCTTAAACTTAACGGCATTGGTACTTTAAAAATCTTATCAACCCTAATACTATGGATCCAATGCAATTTTCATATTTGTATAGTTCAAAATTAGTTTTCAATTCCTTTTATCTATAAACCCATTTCCACTCCACCCCCGACCCAAGGGGCGCTAGGGGAGTGTTTGTTTCATGAGGACTGTGTTCAGACTTACACGATATCGGGATTTCACTATCACCTCAGCGATGCCGAAAATTATGGACTCGTCACTGGTATGTTATGTTCGATACATTTTCATGGCATACCCTTTCCTAGGGGTACTTATACAAGCTGCTTGTGAACTTTGACGTCTTCCAGAATGTCCCTGCTAATTTCAGCGGCCACGAAAAATACGATCTCTACACTAATATCGACCACTTTTGATCATTTTCACATTTCATTCNCTTTACAGGTGGTGATCTCGAACTTATCTGGCAATGAGGGTGACACTTCACTTCAGCGATCCCCAAAATGATTTATCCAACAATAAGATTGGTAGTTTTTTAAATTACATTTACCTGTCATACATACCCACCCCTACCCCAGGAATGCTAGGGGTATATATTGTAATTGAGATTTAATCATTTACATTTTATTAAGAATTAAAAGAAATAATTTGAAAAGACACGTAAAATTCAATCGCTGCGTACTCAAGGA
The DNA here is from genome assembly GCA_002313205.1 of Laupala kohalensis. NCBI lineage: Eukaryota > Metazoa > Arthropoda > Insecta > Orthoptera > Trigonidiidae > Laupala > Laupala kohalensis. The sequence continues at coordinate 273,995 of NNCF01129780.1, read as the reverse complement.
CGCTGGGTTTTTGAAAGGGAGCTTGGAGGACAAAATCCGGCGGTTTACACACTGCGTGGGTGATCGCGAGAACGAGCAAATAACATCGTAAAAACAGACCCTTGGAAGGAGGACGCCTACGCATTAGAACGCGTGGCACATATGTAATAGACTCAAAGAAACAAAGAGTCGGGGTGCGAAATAACCCGGGATGGGAAGGCACCTAACTGATCAAAGGAGGGAAGGGCACTGTAGATATTTAGGAAGCAGATGTCGAAATTCAAAAAGAGGGTTCTTGGGTACTCCAAGAATAACCACAGCGGCAACAAACGAAGCCCGCAAAACAGGTCAAGACGGAGAGATGGAGGATTGCGCTAAGAGACGTAACACGATCACAACACAAGTGAATAAGCCGCCAAAGACCCATGACTGACAAGGCGGGCAAAGCGAAAGGGAAAATGGTTCAAGAAGTGTATAGAATTAGGCGGGGTGTCAGGGGTTGAGAAGAAGCGGGAACATCGCACACAAGGAGACAATGAGATGACACGACGCCGCGTTCTGATAATGAGATCCTTCGGGAGGATCATTATCATTTGAGACACATGGACAAGCCGAGGCGGCGACGAAAAACTGCGTCGTTAAGTTTAAAAGGAGGCTGTATGATTCGTCGAGAACGAAGTGACGTATTATTAAAATAACCAATCCGAGTAGTTCCGCATGGAGTCGATATAGTGTAATAATTGGTTAGTAGTAACACGTGACGCGGGGGAGGGTGTGACTTGCTCCACAAAAGTTTGACATGTGATGTGATAAAAAGAGATTTTCTAAATTTGTGAGATTTGAGATTTTGACACAGGGATTCTAGATTCGAGTTGTGAACACGGAGAGATTCTAGATTAGTGAGATTCGAGTTTAACTGAGATGTTGAGATTTAACAACTTAGATTTGAGATTTTGACTTAGAAATTTTGCGATCAGACACTTCATGTTTGCTAGTGTTCTGACACTTCGGACTTTTTCGGGTATTCTTATTGCTGAGTGGTTCAGGTTCTCCCTGATCACCAATTTATTGGAGTTGATCGTCCTAATTAGGGAGATCGAGCGTGACAACTGGGAGTTAGCCTAATGAGTCGTAACGACTTAGTTACCGAGTGGCTTCTGCATTAGCAATCCTATAATTATGTGTTCGGCTCGGACTTCGTTTCGACGTAAACCAACGATCGGGCTAAGTGCCTTAATTAGGCCGTTACACTGTTCGTGCTGACTGGAGGCGAGTGGAGCGGGGCGCCAAGCGGCAACGCGCATGGTGGTGACTTCCGACAACAAGGCAGCGGCTGTTGGTGGCGGCGCGGAAGCTACGAGACGAGTCTCGGGTCATTGATACCCGAAGGGCTATGAACGACCACGTCATTTTCGAGACTGAAGGCCAACTATATCATCCTGTATAAGGTAAAATATTCTGACAGCAGTCAGAGTAGCAGCCAAGTGGCGACGATAGTGAATAAAAAGAAGCGTGTGCTTCGGGGTTAAAGTACCCAAAACTATGAGTAGATTCAATGACATTCCGTTTATAATTAAAATTGATAAAGTGTGTTATTGACATGAAAGTAATCTGGTTGGAACTAACAGTGCACCAACACTCATGTAAACCAGGGTACAAACGTGAACGTGTGATTTTGGGGGAAAGTGTCTGGGGCATAAGCATGTGTAGATAGAAGAATTTTCAATGTAAATAGAAATTAATTAAAATTAATTTATCTGTGCTGTGTGCGTGTATTTATCTTCAAGCGTGTATTTTACTGCAATAAATGGGCCGAACCCGTCCCATCCGAATTTCCATTGTATTAGCTAGCTGGTGCAGATGCTGATCGCTGAGTGGGCTAGATAGATGGGCTACCAATGCATCAAGCAACCTGTATTAATTAAATTATGTTAAAATATCTGCATGTGGACTGATTGTTAACTTACAAAGCTTCTCCATCTCAGCGGCACCGAAAAGTATGGTTTCGAATCTAATATCGGATTTTTCTATTATTTTTACATGTCATCCCGTTCTCACCCCCTAGGTGAAAGGGATGTAGTACCCTCCCACAGTGCTTGTTTTCATATAGTCAGTCATCGTGTATCAAGTTCGGTTAAATTTGCTCCAGACACACTCGAGTTATGGTGGGATAAAACATTCCAACCCCCATTTCACCTTGTTCGGGGTGGATTTTCATTTTACTATAAAAATTTATACATAAAAACACGCTCGTATTCGAATGCAACGTTGTGTTAAAATTTCAAATCAATCGACTGACTACTTTTCGAGTTTTGCGAACACAAACATACACAGGCTGAATTTAT